>RJWJ010017168.1:0-33411 GCA_004363605.1 Indri indri
GCATTTGTTTTTATTTTTTTGCTGTCACATACTGTACAGTACATTGAACATCTATGTCTTTGTAACGATCAAAGAGCATACACTTACTAAATTGCCTTCTAGAAAGATTGTATTAAATTACACTTCTGTTAACAGTGTGTGTCCAAAGCCTAGCTGGAAATAATTTGAGATTTGGTTTTCTCAAGATTAAAAATTTCCTTGTCTCTTTGTGTTTTTTATAGGGGGATTTTGGCAATTGCTTGGAGCATGGCAGATCCTGAATTGTTACTGAGCTGCGGAAAAGATGCTAAGATTCTCTGCTCCAACCCAAACACAGGAGAGGTATAGGGAGGAAATGTTTCTCAACATTATAGTCTTTGTAGCATATTATTTCTGGCTACATTAGAAATTTTCCGTATGGATTCCTTAGTGCATTATTCTGTGAAAAGTATGTGGCAGTGTGTCAGAGATTTTATCAGGAACATTATCTAAGCCCAGCTATTTTAACCAGGAAATAGGACATTTTTCAATCATTGAAGTAATATTACTAAAACTAATAATCACTCCCTTCCCATTTCCAATAAAATGTATTTATTACCCAGACTCAGAAATACTTAATTTGATTTATTTTGTATGTGGTTTATTGATATCATCAATGTAATAGATTGTTCAGGGTTTGGGTCTATTGCCTGGTTTATCATTCCTGAAGATTCTCTTTCATTTTTGGAAACAAGTAGATAGAATTTTTCAGTCTCTCTTCTGAATGATAAAACAGGAATATAAATTATAGCTTTTATACTTTTACCTTTTCTATATTGCTGTGTTGTAAGTGCTTTTGTGGTTACTCTGATGGAATACTAATAAAAATAATAGTGCCTTCAATAGGTTTTAATCTATATTGTTAAAATGAAAAGCACTTTAGTTATTTGATTTTTGGCTTGAAGTTTTTGGATGTAACAATGTCTGTAAGAATATAAAAACATTAAAGTTAGAGGAGACAAGAGAAAAAATAATGATAAATTTTATCTCATATGATTTGTGGACCAAATATAAAAATCTTGCATTTTACATTGCGCCTTCCCAAGTAAGGCCAAAATTCGTATAACTTACTGTTCTGTCATCATTTTCTCAGTTATGTAATGTGATAAAATGAATTTTTTTCTATATAATTAGTTATGTGTGCTTTGACTTTGAAGGAAGAGATGTTTAGGGCATGCTGCAACTAAAAAAGTTAGATCTTTTTGTTCAAACGCAAATTAGGAATAGACAAGTGATTTAAGTATCATCAATATCAAAGACATAAGCAGGCTAAATATCTTTTCACTTAATTATGTTTTCTTATAAAGTAAAACATTTTAAATGTCATATAAAGCCAAAGTTAAGTTCACATGAATTATTTTTTAAGGCCTAAAATGTATGCTTGCTGCTATGAAGAGTAGTTACCATCACACTAACTTTGAGTTAGCAACAGTCATAACATTGTAAATATTTTATACCAGCCATTTTCTATAGTTTTTTCCATGTCCTTTGAGAGAGATTTCTTAGTGAATTCTTCCCTCTCAAGATTGATTTAAAAATTTGATCTTCAAATAATCTAAATATGGTTGTTTGGGTCTTGCCAAACGAAAACGGTTGGACAGGACATGGTTGATCTTTCAGAGTTTAACAAGCCAACTTTAGTAGAGTGTTCTGGTCTTTCAGATGCGTGCATTACTACCATTTCAATAAAAACCAGAGAACCTCAGTTTTTAAGATACACTTTTCAAATCTGGTTGAAATTTTACGTTACATTCCTGTTTATCATAATAAATAATTATACTGGACTGTTCTTGTATTATACTTTTAAAAACGTTAGTATTGTTTTTCCTGGCCAAAGACACTTTCTGAAAGCAAATGTTTAATTTAGATGTACTTGTTGACCACATTAATTCGGGTGTTTTGGTTATCAAATGGCTGTATGCTTTTCTGAGTTTTGCTGTTTGTTTTTTTGTTGATCTAGGTGTTATATGAACTTCCCACCAACACACAGTGGTGCTTTGATATTCAGTGGTGTCCCCGAAATCCTGCTGTCCTGTCAGCTGCTTCTTTCGATGGGCGTATCAGTGTTTATTCTATCATGGGAGGGAGCACAGATGGTTTAAGGCAGAAACAAGTTGACAAGGTATTAGAAAATGTTAAAGTTTTTTATAACACCTGAAAAAAAAATCCTATTGCATAATTATTTTGAAAACGACTTTACTAATCAGCCTTGCTGATTAATTGCATAATTGTGAGATAAAAGTTTCTTGGATATGACCTGAAAAAATGAGACATAGTTTGTGTCAAAGTTACAGATCTCACTCTTTTTCTTTTTTTTCTTTTTTTTTTTAAGCTTTCATCATCTTTTGGAAATCTTGATCCCTTTGGCACAGGACAGCCCCTTCCTCCGTTACAAATTCCACAGCAGACAGCTCAGCACAGCATAGTGCTGCCTCTGAAGAAGCCGCCCAAGTGGATCCGAAGGCCCGTTGGTGCTTCTTTTTCAGTAGGTTGATTCTGTTTTTATGGTCCGTAGGCACACTAGTGAAGTGTTATGGGATCACTCAGATGGAAGAAGTTGGGGTTTGAGATGTGTTTTTCATCATTGAAAATGGTTTAATCAGAAAAGGTGGGGCCTGTGCTCTCTTTTTCCTTATTTTATTAATAAAATTGTGGTAAAATATCCATAACAATTTATCATTTTAACCATTTTTAAATGCACAGTTCAGGCCAGTTATGGTAGTTTGGGCCTATAATACCAGTGCTTTGGGAGGCCAAGGTGGGAGGATCACTTGAGATTAGGAGTTCTAGACCACCTGGGCAACATAGTGAGACCCATCTCTACAAACAATTTTAAAAATTAGCCGAGAATGGTGGCACGCACGTGTAGTCCTGGCTACTTGGGAAATTGAGGTGAGAGGATCACTTGAGCCCAGGAGTTCGAGGTTACAGTGAGCTGTGATGGCACCACTGCCTGTACTTTAGCCTGGGTGACACATAAAGACCCTGTCTCTAAAAAAAAAAAAAAAAAAACCCACAGTTCCTCCCTTTTTTAAAAAACTTGTCTTCCTTCGCTTTCCTTTCTTTTTTTATGTTGGGGAAGTATCCTTTCTCCTCTTCTTCCTTCTAGTTTTTCTTTAAATTGCCAGCTTTTTTAATTGTAAAAAACACATAACATAAAATCAATCATCATAAACATTTTAAAATATATACTACACTAGTGTTAACACATTGTTTTGCAGCAGATCTCTAGAACTTTTCATCTTGCAAAACTGAAACTCTGTATCCGTTGAATAACAACTCCTCATCTCCTTCTCTCCCAACCCTTGGTAAGCACATTCTGCTTTCAGTTTCTGGGAGTTTGACTAGTATAAATAACTCATATTAATGGAATCATGCAGTTTGTCTTTTTGTGACTGACTTATTTCACTTAATATCCTCAAGGTTCATCCATGTTTTAGCATATGACATAATTTCCTTCTTTTTAAAGGCTGTATAATATTCCATTGTATTATCTACCACATTTTCTTTATCCATTCATCTGTTGATAGATGTTCAGGTTGCTTCCACCTTTTGGCTATTGTAAATAAATACCACAATGAACATGGGCGTGTAAATATCTCTTCAAAATCCTGTTTTCAATTTTTTGGGATATATCTCCAGTAGTGAGGTTGTTGGATGATATGGTTGTTGACAGTGTGAGACAGGCTCTCACTATGTTGCTCAGGCTGGTCTTGAACTCCTGGTCTCAAGCAATCCTCTTTCCTTAGCATCCTGAGTCACTGGGCTTGTAGGTGTGAGCCCCCGTGCCTGGCTGCTGTGTATATGTTGAATAAACTGGGTTATTTGTTATGCAGAATTTCTCACATTCTAGATTTATCTGATTATATCTTCATGATATTGTTTGACATATTTTTCCTGGTAGTATTTCCAAAATGTTCCTGTGTCTCCTGTTTACTACAGACTGATAGAGCTTAAAGCTTGATCACATAGATTCAGGCTATTAGAAGGAAGAAACATTTGAATCAGGGCAAGAGTGGCTATATGTATGAATTGTCCAAGGACTATCTTTTCCAGTTTATCAGTGATCCTCAAGCTGTAGCTTAGAAAACTCTGGCCATCCCTGTAGACCAGGAAAAAAAAGGAATCTTTTCCTAAATATTGTTATTTCACTGCTGTTTTTAAAAATCTTATGTAGGACAAGCCATTTGTCCAATATTGAGTCACTTTTCCCCTAAAACCTACAGGTGCAAAAAAATGTCATTAATAGTAATATTAATAGCTAAAATGTTTGCTATTTCCTCTGTACCTGGAACTGTTCTAAACATTTTACATAAAGTAACTCATTTAATTCTCACAACCACCTTATAAAATAGCTACTACTATTTTGCATGTGAAGAAAGAGAGGCATAGAGAAATTAAATAACTTGTCCAATGTGACACAATTATAAAACTTTTAGCTATTCTACTGGCAGTCTTATCAAACCCTGCTATACATAATGATAGAAAGCACGTCTCTTGGTAATCATGCCTAAAATTTAGATACTAAACTTATCATTTACTTCACCCCCATTGCATTTTTTATCACCATAACCGTTAGTCACATCATATAATTCTGTATGTTCTCATTTCCCCACACCGAATGCATTATCTCCTCTGCAGTTACTGTGATTTCAATTATTGTCATTCTTCTAATAACCAGGCTCAGAATTCTTTCTTTGGCCTCTCATATTCATTCCTCAAGTGCTGATACTGATCTCTTTATAAATCTCTTGGATTTATTTATTCCTTCTACGTTGCTACTACTCTGCCTAATTCTTTATCTTTTTAACTAAACTCTTCCAATAAATAGCTTGATTGCATGTCTGCTGCTTGTCTTTTTCCCTTCCAATCCCTACGACTTACTCCAGATTTATTTTCCTAAAATGGACATTTGATTATGTGTGATGTCATTCCTAAATCCATTCTCTGGATGGAATTAATCCCATCCGTCCTCTCTGGTTTGCCTACTAGCTGCCCTCCTGCCTTTGAATCTCTCCCTTTGCTTAGAACTCTCCACTTTCCTTACCACTTTTTTCCGAAGCTTAATCATTCAGCTAACTAGTTCTTTCCTTCTCTAAATAATTAAAACATTTTTATTATAAAATTACACATGTATGGAGGTTTAAAAAAATTCAAACTGTACAGAAAAGCACCTCCCCACCCAAATGTAAACTACTGAGAACAGAGACTCTGATCACAGGTATATTCCGTATGCTTAGAGTGGGGCCTGTCAAATGGAAGGTGTCGCTGTGTATTTGTCATTGGACTGGAAAATAAACATCTTCCTCCTCCATTTCCCCACCTCTGCTCACTAGTATTCAAGAATAAATAACACTCATTTCTTGCTCAGTGAGTTTGGAACCAAATATAGATGAAGAATCAAAGTATCATTTTTAGTACTGCCAACAGGTACTGTTTCCCTGTTTAGTTTTTTTCATGTTAAGTTCCTTAAGGATAGTGATTTGTGTTTTTTTAAAGTCTTGACATTTCCTACAATGCCTGACATAGGAAACACCTTGAACACCTTGACATTTAATAGGATAATTTTGTGTAAAGTCCTTAATCCTTGTATAAACGTTACAAAGTGTAAAAACCTAAGTTGGTCCTATGTTTCCTTCTTTCCCTATATTTATGTCATGTGAGTATATTAATCAGATATTAACTGTGTAATTGCATAAGAATAAAGCAGACACACAGCCTGCCTTGAAACTTAGGGCCTAGAACAGAAGGTAAGACCAAGACGTATAGCTAATAGTTGACTCAAAAGAGAGAGAGACTATGCCGAGAGCATCTGGGATGAAAGATGATGTTTGCCAGGGCCTTGGAAAAGTGGTGGTATTGAGTGTGTCGAAAGTAGTAAAAACAAGTGTGTGAGAAGTTGTGGGGCACAGTAAATAGTGCATTTCGTCTAGAAGGTGGGTTGTGGAGAGGAAGAGTGAAAATCAAAGGAGGTCGCGGAGCACGGGAGGGCGCGGCAGCCAACGTCCTCCAGACCGCTGTGTGTTGAGGCCACAGTTCTTCCTGTAGTGGGTTTACAATAAGCACTTTTTTGGGCCATATCCTGTGGTTAAAACTGATGTTGATCATTTGTTCTTTTATAGTTTGGAGGCAAACTGGTTACGTTTGAGAGTGTCAGAGTGCAGTCTCAGCAGGGGGCTGAGCAGCAGCAGCAGCAGCAGCAGCTCGTGTTCATCAGCCAGGTCGTCACAGAAAAGGAATTCCTCAGCCGGTCAGACCAGCTCCAGCAGGTCGTGCGGTCCCAGGGATACATCGCTTATTGCCAGAAAAAAATTGATGCCTCTCAGATTGAGTTCGAGAAAAACGTCTGGTCCTTTTTGAAGGTAAAGTTGATATTTACGATCATGTTATTTAAGTATCTGCGGATTTAACTGTTCCCATCATATTCTACTGTCTTCCCATTAAAGAAACAAATGGAAAGTATGATTTCTGGAATTTATGATGAAATTAAGAAACTTACAAAGAGCATACAACCTAACTTCTTATGTCAAGATTTCCTCCTTTTCTACTTAGAAAAGCCTAATATGAAATACTTTTTTAGTAAGTGAACAAAAAACAATATAATAGATATATTTAGGGGAGAGAGACATAACATTCAGCATGCCTATTTTAAAATTAGACATAGAGCTTACTATAATAAAAACATAGAATATTTCCTGTCTGTAGTAGATCCAGTTACAGAAAATAGGAAAAGAGGAAAGAGGCATAGGAAAGAGAGGTTGGAAGTATTTATCATCCTGTGTTTAAGAGGAGTTAGAGGGAAAAACATTCTTTTTACTGAGTTGTGTTTTTAACAATAGAATAGCACATAGAATTTCCTGGTTTGTCATTTTGCCTCCACTGGAATGTCTTTTTCTTATTGCAGTTACTGAATTTTCCAAGGAAAAGCAATCTTAAATACAATTTAGATTCTAAAATTGTAGAATTTATTTTTATGTTTTGTAATTAAGTATTAATTTTGACAAAGAGATTATTTAGGACATAGTATGTTCCACATAATGTGAGTTTTACATTCATTTAAACTTTGGACAATAGTGAGTTTGTATTTGCAAAAATTATAATTCAAAAGTAAGCTTGTTCAACCAGGATAATTAATTACTTATATACTTACCATTAAAAAAATCTTATTTTTTAAATAAGTGATTTTTGGATTCTTTCTAACCGTGACTCTTCAGAATGACATAGTAGACTTTAAGTATTTTTAATAATTCTTAGAATCTGATCATTTCTTATAAAAATCAGGCCTTTAAATGTAGTTCTTTGTTTCAAGAATATCTTTTTTAAAGGTAAACTTTGAGGATGATTCTCGTGGAAAATACCTTGAACTTCTAGGATACAGAAAAGAAGACCTAGGAAAGAAGGTAAACTTTTGGGAACGTTAAATGGCTGTGTTTAGATTACATTAATACAATAAAATATTTGTGTATTGTACTTTTTTTTATAAAGTTTTACACAGATTATCTCAAATCAACCAATAAACATTTAATAAGAATTTGTGTTTGATTGCCAATATTTTGAATATGTATTGTTAAATGCAAAACTCCACACTATACCTGGATTTAGAAGCTGCCAGAGCAACATGTAATTCAAGGTGTTTTTTTGTTTTGTTTTGTGTGGTTTTTTTTTTTTTTGAGACAGAGTCTTACTCTGTTGCCCTGGGCAAGTGCTGTGGCATCTGCCTAGCTCACAGCAACCTCAAACTCCTGGGCTCAAGCGATCCTCCTGCCTCAGCCTCCCGAACAGCTGGGATTAGAGGCGTGAGCCCGGCTAATTTTTTGTTTCTATTTTTAGTTGTCCGATTAATTTTTTTTCTATTTTTTAGTTAGAGACAGGTCTCGCTCTTGCTCAGGCTGGTCTTGAACTCCTGAGCTCAAGCGATCCACCCGCCACAGCCTCCCAGAGTGCTAGGATTACAGGCCAGAGCCACCGCGCCCAGCTTAATTCAAGCTTGATTATCATGAATAATCGGGCCTTGAAAGATAAGACACTGTGGGCTCAAACACTGGAAATCACACTGAGATTTTAAAAGGATATGTCACCAGTGGCCCTGGGGAAAAGAGAGAGGGATACTATTAGAGGTCACCCCAAGTTTACTACAACTTAAGTCATGAAAAGTAGGGCTTTATTTCAGGCTATCACAATTTTCTACCCTACCTGTGTTTATGTCTGTAGCACATAATTCCTAAATGTGTATTGAGTTGGTCCAGGTAACAAGAAGTAAATAAGTAGGTATTTCAGGAACAGGAGCGATTTACTGTACTGAACCTAAATAAACAGAAGGTCCAAGTGATCTGTCTAATAGTTTAACTTAAAAAAAAAAATCCTCCTTTAAAAAGAGGATGCTGGACACAGTGGTTCACACCTGTAATCCCAACACTTTGGGAGGCCACAGCCAAAGGATCACTTGAGGCCAGGTGTTCAAGATCAGCTTGGGCAAGATAGCGAGACTCCTGTCTCTACAAAAAACTAAAAAACAAAGTGAATAAATGAATAAAATAAAAAGAGGAAATCATATTGCAGTTTGTAGTGTTGTTCTCGAAGAGGGGTTTATTTATTATTCCGCAACGTTGACATCAATGTCAATAGCAGTAAAAATGCTTTGACTTTGGAAACCTGGAAGGCAATATTTTAGATTCTCTAATTGTGTGATTTGTTTTAGCCTTTCATCATTCTTTGGAAACGACTGAAGTTCTCTGTAGCATTCCAGGGTTGTTGCATGTGTGGTACAGGTTGGATGCGGAGCTCTCTAGGCGCACATCGAAGATGAGTGCTCCTTTAACGTGAGACAGACCATGTCACAGCCTCACCGCTTAGCGGCTGTGTTTCTTTGCTCACCCCTTTAGAGTTTTTATATTTAACTTTATTATTAGTCTAAACTTGTGAATACTGTAACTTTTTTAGGTTTGCAAGAGATTAATGTGAAAGTTTTACTGCATGCCTGATAGCAAAAAATGAGGAAATAGGATCTGATTGTCAGAATACTTCTAATAACAGTTCTTTCCATAGTGAGTACCTGAAGAAATATTTTTCAAAATTTGTTATTTTATTTAAAGCAAAGTAGAAGAGAACATACTTGTTTTGAGGTTAGTTTTGTGATTGAACAGCAGTAGAACTCCACGTGAGTGAAACTAGAACTGTTGAAGCCAGTATTGCACAGTTTTTATTTTTTCTTAAACATACCATCCTTGATACGAACTTTTGTGGATTTTTGCTAACGAGAAAGCAGTAAGAGGTGAACGTTTGCTGTATGCCCTGCAATAGAATTTCATTTAGTAGGTGAGTTGTTATTTTTATTTCAGATTGCTTTGGCCTTGAACAAGGTGGATGGAGCTGATGTGGTAAGAAGGCCTTTAATAATAGCTGTCTTCTAAAATTTTAGTTAGGTCATAACAAGGAAGGAAATGTAATTTAAGAAATTTGTTTTATGCTTCACGTTATAAAAATAAATGCTGATTCTAGGTATTTTAATAAGTTAATAATTCTCATCTTAAAATAGCATAGGTTTAGCTAGCAGAGCAATTCTTTCTTTTGGCATACGTACTTGAATTTTGTAAAAGATGAAAAACCGGAATCAGTGACTACTCAGATACTTAAGGTAAAGATCTTTTTTGCTGAAGGTAGTAAAGAAAGGAAAGGTGTTAGCAATTATTATTCTTTGCTTTTCCTCTAATGGTGTTTTACAATAAATTTACTCAGTGTTGCTTCTTATGATTAAACTAGCTCTGAATGTTAATGGTTGGGTCTTTTGTCTTCCCTGTTCACTAATAACCTTTCAATGCTACATTCTTCAACTTCCTCTGTAATTGTTTTCTGTACCAAAGGCTCTTAAAGATTCTGACCAAGTAGCACAGAGTGATGGGGAGGAGAGCCATGCTGCTGAAGAGCAGCTCTTGGGAGAGGTACTTACTTTTTTTCATGTTATATTGGACAAATTTGTGATATTTGTGTATCTCACATTGAGATAAGGAAAATTTTCTCAACTACTTTTGCAAAATAAAGTTGGAATAAATTGTTTTCTTAGAGATCTTTAGGGTAGGAATCTACCTATATTGACAAAAGAATCATCTCTGAACTCCAACCTCACTTCCGGATTATATGGTTTAAAATTAATTGCTGATGTCACTTAATTGGGTCAGATGGCCATCAAGATGTCACAGTGAAAAGAGATTTTATTCAGAAATGCACATTGCATTGCATGTATAAAGTGTTTTCTTAGCACTATAAAATTTGGGCCCACTATCAGTAGCATGGGCTTCTGAATTAGTCCTGAACTTGGAGTCCAAGTACAGAATACTTCACTAAACTAAACTGTGTCATGATTTACTGTGAATGTGTCCTTAGTTGTAGTTCATAATTTTTGTAACTAATTAAAAAGAGTCCTTGAACACAGAGTCGTATCATTAATTTTTTTCCTTTTAATTTTCTGGGTTTTTTTAACTATTAATAAATAATTCCATACTTTTCTTGCTTTCTAATTTATTTCATCTTGGAAAATTAATCAAGAAATTCTTATTTCTCATCTTTGACTTTTTCATTGTTCTTTATGATACGGGAATATCCTGACGATGGAATGTTTTCTATAATCTCTTACTAAATGATAAAAATAATTCATCAGTGAATTTAGACTATTACAAGATGATTGTAAAAATCATTTTCCTTAGAAGTAGATCTCCTAGAGTTTACTTAACAAGGGAATAAAGGATATGGATAAAATCTTACTAAAATTCAGAACAAATTTTGGGAATATTTGGACAGAATTGTAGGATACATAAAGAAATGTACTTTTATTTATGTACAACTAGATTAACTATGTATTATCAAATAGAAGACCATTTGGGAGTAGACTTATGAATAATAGGTAAGAATAATAAGTATTTAGCAAAATAGTAGTCATTAATCTGTACTTTGATCACTTGAAAACATTGTGTTTAAGGAGGTAAAATCTTCTCCTTTATCTTGATGATACTATTTGTTTATCAAACATTAATAGCTTATATGTCAGAGATACTCAATACATAATAAATTGTGCATTTTTTTGGCTTATGTCTATTTTAAAAGTCCGTAAATAAAGATTTATTGTTTTTAGAAAACGAATTTGAAAAATAATTAAAAACAAAGGCTTTTTTTGCAGGTTTGTTAATGATACAATCAGATCAATATCTCTGATTTATTCCTTAATGTGAATAACTTAAATTCTCAATTTTTTTGAGTTTTTGTTTTGTAAAATGCTTATCTTTAGTTGGAGAAAGGGAATTAGGATTATAGATATTCTCCTGTATTAGTCAACGTTAATTAATTAAGCTTTATTTACAAATGATGCAATGCTGTACTCTGCCCTAAAATTACCCAGTTCCAAAATGGGTAATATTTACCTTGAATACTAGGCATTTACATTCAGATATGTCAGTAACTCAAGCACAGAAGAAAGATACTATATCTCATATAAGAGAGTTATGTTTTTCTTTAAAAATTTCTCTCTAATCTCTTTGATATATTTTTGTTTTCTTTGGAATTTTTATGCATGGAAGAAAAAACAGTTAAAGTTATTTGAATGCAAAATGCCTTCATTATATTTCCTCTAAAGAAAGAAAATATTGAATTTATTTTTAATCAATCTTTCAGGTAGACTTAGAAATTTATAACAAAACTATGTATACTTCTGGCAGACTGATCTGTTGTTCCAGGTATGACTGATTTGAGAGAACACAAAATGTATGATTGGAGTATATTCATAATAAATAGTCTGTTTATATGGCTTTTATTCTATGGACAACAAGTAATTTTTTTTCATGATTTTTTCCATGATTCAATTAGAAAAAAACACCTTACAAATCAAATCCAGTGGACAGGAATTATTAGATGTGTAGAAATAAGGTTGTTTTAAAATGTAAATATAGTATAATTTTAAAATGTATATTATGTATGTTTCAAGCCACTCATAGTTAAGGTATGTAAGAAAACAAAGATTCTTCAGCTTCAATTAACTTCCGAGATACCAATAATGAGTATGTACACTTCAGTTTAACAGTATCCTGATGGCTTTGGATTTTATTTATGATTGCACATGAGGAGTTATTCGTGATACTTACAGAAGTCACAGATCTTAGTGTAAACTTGGATCTGAGAACTTTTCTAGAATAACTTGGCATGCCATCTCGTTAGTAGGTGAATAATCACAAATAAATTCTGTTTTGTTAGTAAATTATTCCACAGTTTCATTGTTGCTAAATTGCCACTGTTTCCATCTCTTTAGCACATTAAAGAGGGAAAACAAGAATCTGAATTTCTACCATCAGCTGGAGGAACATTTAATATTTCCATCAGTGGGGGTAAGTACTTGTTGGTTTTTATTTTTATTTATTTATTTTTTTTAGGGCTCTGTTTTTTTGATGGTTTTGGTTTCTAATTGTTTTTTTTTTAACCATTTGAAAACAAATAATACCTGAGTTTAAGTTAGAAATGTTTTGTCAGAGGTGGTAGAAGGTTGAGAAGTAACTCAGTTTTCATTTAGTTCAGTGCATGTAATTAGTGCCTTGGGAAGGGTGGTGTGTTCAGACACCCAACTGATCTTTAATAATGCAGTCTAAACAGTGTGGAAAATATGTTATTTTACATGTATCTCCATATATTTCTATAGATCTCTTCCATAAATACCAACAGCTTGTGTTAGAAATTAATCTACCAGTAATCAGAAATTAGTATTGTGTTCTCCAGTTGTGTGTGCACACAAATTGATATGTGTAGTATTTTGTTGTTTTTGGTAACAAAAAACTCCATTTAACTTGGATGTGTTATTCCTTGTTGCAGATATCGATGGCTTAATTACTCAGGCTTTGCTGACGGGTAATTTCGAGAGTGCTGTTGACCTTTGTTTACATGATAACCGCATGGCTGATGCCATTATATTGGCCATAGCAGGTGGACAAGAACTCTTGGCTCAGACCCAGAAAAAATACTTTGCAAAATCCCAAAGCAAAATTACCAGGGTATGTTATTTTGAAAGTAAATAAACAACAACAGTTATCTTTCTCAGTATAAAAGCAGTACACTCCTGTTATAGATAATTGAAATGTAGAAAATAGAAAAGAATTTAAAAAGCCATCTGTAATTCCTTGACCTAGAAATAGTTGTTGGCAGTTTGGCATGATTATTCCAGTTTTTGTTGTTTCCATATGTAATTTTAAAAATTAAAAATATTTTCATATTAGAAAAGTTTAGCAGAAAATTTTAAAGGTAAAAATTTTAGCACTCCCTAATTCTACCAATAGATTGATTCATATCTTTACCTCTTTCTGTATATTTGTAGAATTTTTTAATTAACAGAATCAGGATCATATATGTATATATATGTGTGTGTGTGGTTTCATTTATAGGTATTATCACTTATATTGTAAGCATTTTCCCACATCATTAAAGATTGTTATAAAAATGTTTAATTATAATATTTTATGGTGTGGTTATTTCCACTGTTTTGGGATGTTTAGGTAGATTCTGTATTTTGCTAATATACGTAAACATCCTTGTGTACAGTGATAAACACCTTTGTTGTACCTAAAGATTCGTACAAATTTCTGATTATTTAATTGGGCTGTAGTCCTCAGAGAAGAATTTCTGGAATATGGGATCTAAACATTTTTAAGCCTCCTGCTTGATGTTATTTTCCACATGATAAAGAAGTAATTTTTATGGAAATTACTTTTCACAGAAGGTGTACCAGTGTTGAGTCCCTCCAGCACCGACTGCTCTCAGTCTCCCCAGCCTCACCTCACGTCACTCTTCCTGGTTATCTTTTAGCCAGGCTGGCTGCCTTTCAGTTCCTCACTCACTCCACGTGCCTTTCTCCCTGGGACTTTGCACCTACCCCTTGACCTGGAATACTTTTTCCTTCTTAATGAAGTTAATTCCTGTTTGTCCTTTAGATCACATCTCAAAAGTCTGCGTGTACAGGCAGTTTTTCCTGATCCGTCAGACCAGATCATGTCTTCTGTTAAATGTTCTGTCAGCACCCTATACTTTTCCTCCTCAGCACTTTATGAAATTTGTTGGTGATTTTTTTTTGGAAAAAATAATACCGTTTATTATGTCATTTGGTTCAAAAATATACTTCATT
This sequence comes from Indri indri, assembly GCA_004363605.1. NCBI lineage: Eukaryota > Metazoa > Chordata > Mammalia > Primates > Indriidae > Indri > Indri indri. The sequence continues at coordinate 14,168 of RJWJ010017168.1, forward strand.
TTGCTGTGGCTTTATTTGGCATGAAATACTGTGAATAGTAGTTTTCAAAGATATGTTTGATTATCCAGAATTAATTTTTATTAATATACTAATGACTTAATTCTCCCTTTGTTTTCCTTTCCCAAGCTTATCACTGCAGTGGTGATGAAGAACTGGAAAGAGATCGTTGAGTCTTGTGATCTTAAAAATTGGAGAGAGGCTTTAGCTGCAGTATTGACTTATGCTAAACCAGATGAATTTTCAGCCCTTTGTGGTAAGAAATGAGCTTTATATTTAACTACATTACATATATGGCATGGCATATTGTAAATAAAATTAATGGCAAATTTTATGAGAACTTTTTATAAACATAAGAAAAAGAAGTTCTTATTTGGATGCTTTTCTCAGAATTATTAAATACATTTCTTCAGCCCAGTGCAATCACTCACGCCTCTAATCCTAGCGCTTTGGGAGGCCAAAGTGGGAGGATTGCTTAAGGTAAGGAGTTTGAGATGAGCCTGAGCAAGAGCGAGACCCCATCTCTACAAAAAATAGAAAAATTAGCCAGGCATTGTGGTGCGCACCTGTAGTCCCAGCTACTCGAGAGGCAGAGGCAAGAGAGTTGCTTGAGCCTAGGAGTTTGAGGTTGCTGTGAGCTATGATGACACTATCCTCTAGCCCAGGTGACAGAGTGACACCTTGTCTCAAAAAAACAAAAAACAAACAAACAAAAAACCATTTCTTCTCCATACCTACTCATTTTTAATAAAAATCCTGTTTAGTGATTTTGATTTCAGACAGACCAGAGTTGGAATCTCGCTTCTTCCACTTACTAGCTGTATGACCTAGGAACAATTACTTTCTAAGACTCAGTTTATTCATCTGTAAAATGACACATAAGTAACTCTCACTTAATGAATGTTAGCTATGATAAAATTAATAATTACAACATTTGAGTAGAAATTACTATTATAAGCCATGGCTGAACTGGTGGCTAAGGAATAAATAACTATTTGCAAGAAAAGAGGTTTAGGGCTGCTGGTGTAAGAGCAAACAACCATTTGCTACCTTGAAAGTATCATGAGAATATAAAAATTATAAGGTATTAACTGTATTTTCATAAATAATTTATAGTAGACTTAGCTACGATTGATAAATCTATTCCAAATGTGTCTTTAGGGTTTTTCTGTTCAAATATTGTTTTTTCTAATATAATTAATAGAAATCAGTTCAATAGCTACATATAGAGTCTTGTGAAATCATTTATTATATTCGATGTCACCCATTTGCATTCATTTAACAAATACTTACTGAGCCTTTAGAGTGATTTTGTTTCTCCCTGCTACTCATTGGTTATGAAGTTTAATCTATACCTCTGAAAGTATTATTGAGGTGCTCATGACCTCATATACAGAGTGCCTTGGGTATAATCTGATTATGTTTTCCTCTTGTTTATAGATCTTTTGGGAACCAGGCTTGAAAGTGAAGGAGATAGCCTCCTGCAGTCTCAGGCATGTCTCTGCTACATTTGTGCAGGGAATGTAGAGAAACTGGTTGCGTGTTGGACTAAAGCTCAAGATGGAAGCCACCCTTTGTCCCTTCAGGTTAGACTCTTTGAAGCAAAAGGTGCTTACTTTTTAGTGTTGTTTTTTACCCAGCTTATGATCAAGTTATATTGTAGAAATTCATTTGTTCTGTAAGTTCATTGCTTTCATCCTGCTAATTTACAGTCTAGAAGTTCTTTTGCTGGATAATTATGTGGATATATTGCTGTCTTTGGGGAAGCAAAGTTTGAGACGATGGGTAGGTAAAATGGGGTTGCAGCTGTTTGTAAGATCAAAATTGGGATCTGGCAGTTTATTGGGGGAAGTAGGTGGCAAGATACTGAAAACAGTCCTAGGGTTTACCTCTTTTTCCTCATGCTTCTCTCTCTCTGCCTCCAGTGGCCCTGCCTGCCTTGAGCAAAGAGAGAACCAGTGTGGGTAAAGGAGTAGGTGGTGTCTCCGGTAACAATAGAGACTCTTTATGGTTAAGGGAAGATGAGAGTGAGAGGTATATGGAATCCATGTAACACCAACAGTACACAAGGGAGGAAGTAAAAAATGTGGGACTATTCTCAGGCACTAAGTAACTATATATTTAGATTTTTTTTCCCCTCAGCATTTAATCAACAGTTTTATGATAATTTTGGTATAATATTTCTCTTTCTCTCTGGGAAGAGATTTTTCTCAGTAGGGTCATTGCTATGAAGGTCACTCTATTGAAATTAAAAATCAGGTAAGAAATCAAGGTTTTCCTTCTGAGTCCTTCTGAGAGAAAAACACTTGTTTCACACTCCTGGATTTGTGTACCTATTAAGGGCAGACAGGTAGGATATTTTTATGCTTTCTACCTGAAGCATACCTGCCCATTGGTGAAAGAACCGGTGTTGAAGAACGGCACGAGAAACTCTGAGTTACGATAGTAAGCCTGTGTGGAGATCACGTGCCTTTGTGGTCTCCTCGCTGTAGTACTATTTTTGTGGGATAGGTGGTGTGATGCTGTCAGTCATCGTTCCTCCCATTCCTGCCAGGGCACAGTTTCAGCCTTCAGACATCTGCTCGTCACTTTCACTTCGGACATTTGCCTGTTTTAGCTCACCAGACAAGTATCTGGTAGTTTCAGGATGTTTAAGAGAGGGTGGGGGCCGGGCGCAGTGGCTCACGCCTGTAATCCTAGCACTCTGGGAGGCCGAGGCGGGCGGATTGTTCTGAGCTCAGGAGTTCGAGACCAGCCTGAGCAAGAGCGAGACCCCGTCTCTACCGAAAATAGAAAGAAATTGGCCAAACAACTAAAAATAGAAAAAATTAGCCGGGCATGGTGGTGCATGCCTGTAGTCCGAGCTACCTGGGAGGCTGAGGCAGGAGGATCACTTGAGCCCAGGAGTTTGAGGTTGCTGTGAGCTAGGCTGACGCCACGGCACTCTAGCCCGGGCAACAGAGTGAGACTCTGTCTCAAAAAAAAAAAAAAAAGAGAGAAGGTGGGAACCTATGCCCTGTCCATGAGTAAGAGGCCTCCTCCTTCCTTACTGCTTTTCAGTTACCTTCATGGTGGCCAGACTTTTCTAAGAGACATGACAGTAGGTACTGTGCTTTTAGTGAGCTTTGGAAATCCTAGTGCCTCTTTATCTTTTCCTGCTTCCTCTCGTACACGTGGTCTTGATATCTCTGTTTGTTTCTCTCTCACTCTCCCTTCTTTTTCTCATTTAGGATCTGATTGAGAAAGTTGTTATCCTGCGAAAAGCTGTACAGCTCACCCAGGCCATGGACACCAACACTGTAGGGGTCCTGTTGGCCGAGAAGATGAGTCAGTACGCCAGTCTGTTGGCAGCCCAGGGCAGCATTGCCGCAGCCTTGGCTTTTCTTCCCGACAACACCAACCAGGTAATCAGAATTAACAATTGTTCTTTTTTCTTTTGATGTGTGAGTACGGTGAGTCCAGTAGATAGCACTCGGTATGGGACGTAAGCACGCTGTAATAGTAGGTGGAGTGTTTTGGAGCAGTTGAATTCCTGTCACCTGCCCGTAGGTAAATGTTATTGACAATTCTTCAAGGATCGTTTTAGGTGTACTCGAGCTGCGTCAGAGCTGAGATGCTCTTGCAGTGCGGTGGATTCCTTTGTCCGGAGGGATGTAGTATTTTAAGAAAATGAATGGGGGAAAAAACCAACTTTTTGTTTCTAAAGCCAAATGTTGGTTCTTTGTATTAAATATAAGGTTCTCTGTGGGAATCTTTTATGTTGAAAAGCTATAAATGTTAATATTTAATCAAACAAATAGAGTCATTACCATTTTTAAATTCCCACATGTGCCACCCAGGTATTATCAAAGAAATTCATTCTATATGCCATTTTAGTCTGATACTATCTTTGTGGGCAAGTGTATTTTTTAAGTATTCAAGGCAGAGGTAACTACATTATATTCCCAATTTATTGTCCTTATTTGGTATATAATAAAACTCAGGCTTTTTCAAGATAGTTGTTTCAATTCAATTCAACCCAACAAGTGACTGGGTATAGAGTTATGGACAAGATTGCCAAGATCCTTCCCCTAGGAAGCTTCCAAACTCAAGGTGTGACTATAGACATGTAAGCATGAGCTTCCAAAGTGTGATAAGTACTGGGATGAAAGTAGTGTCGCTATGGGAACAACACAAAAGAAGGGGACCCAAACCCAATAATGGAGTGTGAGTGGAAGGTAGGGGTGGGTTTGAGGAAACTTTTCCACACATACAATATTTATATCTGCATTTTGTGTCTGATGGAGCTTAATTTTGAGCCTGGCGTATATTTTCTCTTCTTATACTTTTTATTATTAACTTTATTCTGGTTTTGATGTACGTTTTTTAGTCAATCGTTGTCAGTATTTCATCTGTTTTAGGGAATTATCAATAAAGTTCATTAAGTAAAAATCTATAATACGTTCCAGGACTATGGAGATATGATTTTTGTGAATCTATATAATTATAGATCTCTATGAGCTACAGATCTGAATTTGACATCTTTTAAAATTTATTTCAGAAATCTATTAAAAGTTTCATCTCTTTCTTAGATCATAATTTTCTTCCATCACCATCTTGAACAGTTGATTCTCTTTGGTTGTATTTTTAAAAGTAGTTTTGTGTTTGATGAGCATTACATAACCACAGAAAACATCAAAAGAACAGTGGTTGATAAATGACATTGATCTTTCCTACTATGATGTGGGCGTAATTCAAATCCCTGCCTCAGTTAAATTACAGGTTGCAGCACGTCATGGGCCTTTGGTGCCAGTCTTGAGTATTAGAGACCATGATGTCGAATCCTCGAGTGTCAGGGTCTATTGTATAATACATAGCATTAAGAATAAAAAGGGATCTCTTGAATGATCTGATTACTTTAAGAAAATAAACATACTGTCATGTAGTTGGGTGAACTCTAACAGTTTGCTTTGCATTTTTCCATTGCTTCTCATAGCCAAATATTGTGCAGCTTCGCGACAGACTTTGTAGAGCACAAGGAGAGCCTGTACCAGGATACGAATCACCAAAAATGTCTTACGAGAAGCAGCAGCTGCCTAAGGGCAGGCTTGGACCAATTGCTGGCCACCCACAGATGCCAAGAGTTCAAAGTCAACAATATTATCCCCATGTGAGTGAGATGGTCCAAATGAAGTAGGAACATTTATGTATTTCTGTTCAAATTGGTGATTTTAGTTTGTTGGGCAAGAGACCTGCTCTGATATATAAAACTAGACAACACATTGTTTTAATAGTTATACTTTTTAGATTCTCGAAGGGGTATTTGATGATTTTATCATCCCTTTCTTTAATCTGGTCAAACAGTATGTTTTAGATATAAATTAGTTTTAAGCTTTCTAGGGAGATTTCTTCTTCTTTCTCTGTCACTTAAACTTCACTTACACACGTACATCTATTCTTGAAACTTCTATTTGATTCATCTAACAAGCTGTAAGTAAGGTAGCAGGAACAACCTTGTTGGTGATTTGGTTAATTTAAAAAAATATTATTAGAATATAATCTTTTTTGAATATTCTTTCCTGAATTATTAGTATAGGTTTACTGTCTTCTGTATCTGCACAATAAAGAATATCCAGAATACAGACATTTTTTTTGAACAACTTGGATATTAGAGAAAAGTGCACGACCAGAGGTTTATGAAGTTGTAGATCATGTGGAATGTGAAAAGAATTAATAATTTTTATGTAATTTAATTAATTTAAATTGCCAAACGTTTTTGTCATAAAATGTGCCCTCTTACTGTCTTTTGCTATTTCATGTAGAACCAGAACAGCAGATAACCTTTATGTCTTTAAATGAGTAGTATTTTTTTCATAAGTAATAAATGGTCTTGATTGATAGCAAAGTTAACAGGTACTCTGCCTATTTTTAAATAGAACAAATAGATGATAGGATTGAAAGTGTCTTTTTACATTTCGTTATAGCAAAAGTATAAAATCATGAAAAACTAAAAAATAGTGTCAATACTCTCATCTGTTGTACTTTTGGTACTTAATCAGGATAGATTGTATTTGAATAAAACTGTTAACTGTCTAGAATACTCTTAATTTTTTTCATTCATTTGACAACTATTTATTGAGACTCTACTCTGAGTACCTGGCATTGTTAGCTGTTGGGGGTATGCTGGTGAACAAAATAGATTGAATTTCCTGTCCTCACGGAGATTATACTAGACTTAGAAAGTCTATGGCAGGTCAGACAGATCAGATGATCTGTCTCCTAGGAAAACTAGGAGGCAGAAATGTCAAGCCACTCACCACAGCTGTAAGACACAGGGCTTGAATTTCTCAGCATTGCATGGCTGGTTAATGCCAGGGTTGGGATTAGAACTCCCAAGCATCTTGTGTTAGGCTGGAATGTCTCGCAGGGTACTGAAGCAAGGTAAGCTCTACATTGGGAGAAGAGAATATTTACTCTTTATGTCTTCGGATTTATCTGTCTTTCTGGGAAAAGGTAAAAACACCTGTGGTGTTTTTTTAAGAAAGACTTATTTTAAGAACAGAAAAACAAATAGAATCATAAATAAAGCAGTGATTTTCTTGATTCAAGCTTATGATACACTGAATAAACGAGGACAGGGGCTTGTGGTTTTAGAGTAGTGTTAATGGGCAGGGGATGTAAGGGAGGACAGATTGAGGAGTTCCACTCCCACTCCGACCAGCACAGCTTTGCTTTCACTGTTGACCCTTGAACAGCATGGGGGTTAGAGGTGCCAATCTGCCACACAGTTGAAAACCTTCATATAACTTTTGACTTCCCCGCAATTTAACTACTCATAGCTTACTGTTGGCAGGAAGCCTTACTGATAACATGAATAGTCGATTAACACATATTTTGCATGTTATGTGTATTATATGCTATATTCTTACAATAAAAGTGAGCTAGAGAAAAGAAAATGTTATTAAGAAAATCACGAGGAAGAGAAAATGTATTTTACTGTTAAGTCGAAATGGGTCATCATCAAGTCTCATCCTCGTTGTCTGCATGTTGAGTGGTCTGAGGAGGGAGTGGAGGGGTTGGTCTTGCTGTCTGCAGGGTGGCAGAGGTGGAAGAGGTGACGGGAGACGTGAGAGGCAGGCACACTCGGTGTAACTTCTGCTGAAAATATTCATGTGTGAGTGGACCTGTGCAGTTCAAACCCATGTTGTTCAATGGTCAACTGTATCTTTTTAAAATATGTATTGGAGTTTCTACAAAGATTTACTTGAAGGATTCTGATGGCTTAAAAAAAATTGAAAACCCCTGGCCTCCGGGGTAAGCAACATGGTATAACATAGAAAACACTGCCCTGAAAGTTAGGAGACCCGAAGTGGCCCTCAGCAAGCCCATTCACTGCTCTGGGCCGTGGTTTTCTCAGTGTTAAAGGGTAGGAACTAGACTGCATGCTCTTTAATACTCAGCTTTAATAATCTCCGATTGTGTGATTTTTAAGCTCATATGGGACTAATATGATTTTTGTGGCTCTAATGAAATCCAAGAAAGGGAGCTTATAGCAGTATGTTTGTAGATTAGTAAGTAGCATGAATACTATTAATGCATCAAAAATCATTTTACTTAATTACTTTTTCCCCTGGAAATTTTCTTTCCTTCCCTACTTACAAGACCTCACTTTTCCTTGATGCTTGAATGGCATTGTTCTAATACTTGATTTAGGTTTTCACGTTGATTTTTCTCCTGCCTCCCTCCCCCTATTTTGTTGTGACTATATTTTGGATTCCCAGCTCCCTTGAAAGCAGTTGCCTAACTAATGTATGTTGCTGTTCTTACTTTTTGTTTTGCATCTGGCTGTTAATACCTTTTGGATTTTTTTTTCTTCTTTTAATGTTTTCATTTTTTATTTTCTGTGATTGGTATTTCTTTGTTCAATTCAGGTTAGAATTGCCCCTACTGTCACTGCCTGGAGTAACAAAACTCCTACTGCCCTTCCCAGCCATCCACCTGCAGCCTGTCCCTCTGACACACAGGTATATCCTTCATTTATTCCTCTTTGAGCAACATTCTGCTCACCTACACAGAGAGAGAAAGGGAGAGAGTGTTGTATATTCTCTACCCCATTCCTCAGGGTCCCCCATTGCCACCTCCCACCTGCTCATTGCATTTTAATGCTTTTAGGATGCAAGAAACAGTTTTTAACAACATTAATTTATTTCCTTATCCCTCCTCTCCTTTTGCAGTTCTGAATTGACTGGAGCTAGGAAAACATCAGCCAAAGTTCTGACAGTGGTTTAAATCTTATTTCACTGAAGATTTTTTTTTTCCTTTTTTTTTTTTTTCTTTTTTTTTAGCATTGCAGAAATTGAAGAGAAACAAAAGTTCCCTTGATGGCATTTATACTTATATTTCTAGAGTGTGGAGTAGTGGGTGGGAATTAGTAGAGGTGGAAAATCCTGGTGACTTACTATAAATATCACTGACACTATTTTATGAGGCCGTTGGCATCTTTTGCCATCCATGCAGTTACTGCTTCAGATCTGTCTGATCTGTCAGTCATTCAGAATGTGTTGCTCAGAAAACATGGCATTCTTACAGTGGAACAGGCTCTGTGCAAAAGAGGGGAAAAACAAGCATGGTTTTCTGAGGAAGAGAGAATATGCAAAATGCAATGCTTCTTATGCAATAAAGTTTCTTTTTAATAAACATAGACTTCCATTTAAAGATTATAAGTCCATCTGGTAAGATTCTTGGTTCCAAATGTAATCCTCTTTTTTATCATATTCTCATTTTCTAGGGAGAAAATCCTCCACCCCCGGGTTTCATCATGCACGGAAACATTAACCCAAATGCTGCTGCTCAGCGTCCCATGTCTCCAGGTCACGTGCACACCCAGGGACCACTGTACCCACAGCCACAGCGTAAGTAAGGGGACGCTGACGTCCTGTCACAGCAGCATTTCTTATCTGATGTAGCAACCATTTACTCGGAAGCCGCAGAGTCATGGTCAAATCAGTGTTGACAAAGTAAGAACCATTCTGGGTGGGCCTTCTGAGTCCCTGCTGTAGAGAAACACGGTTTGCCTGAGAGACATCCTGAATCGACACGCTGGGAAGCAGATCCCGCGTCACTCTGCTCAGAACAGTTGATTACTGTTCCTGAACCATTACTCGGACCTGGTAAACAGAGTCAAATGTCCCATGGCTTTGGTATAAAAAAACTAGAATTTGAGAAATTACTTTGTACATACTCTTTTCCTTCAGGCAAGATGACACAAACCATTTTTGGAAAAATGGTTTCAAGAGGCATTTGTTATTGTTTTTCCATTTTATTTATTTATTTAGTTAGTTAGCTAGTTAGTAGACTGGGTTTTTTAGAGGAGTCTTAGGTTCAAGGCAAAATTAAGCAGAAAGTACAGAGTGCCCACATATGTACAACCTCCTCCCTCGTTGACATCCTTTACTACAGGGCGGTATATTTGTCACAGTCGATGAAGCTACACTGACGCCTCATTAGCACCCAAAGCTTACACTAGTGTGCACGCTTGATGTTCTGCATTCTGTGGGTTTTGACAAATGTTTGATGACATGTATCCACCATTGGCTTTTGTTTTTGTTTTAGAAAATAGTTGCACTTAGAAAATAAAAAATCACCACTATTTCAAAATTTAAATTAAGAGCAAAAAAATAAAATAAAAATCTCAAAGGGGAAAATTATAAGACTAAACAATTACTGCTAAAACAAGAGGTCATTTCATTACTTGGTAAGAACTAATCTTAATGAGTATGTTCTAGGCTAAAGTGGATGTTCTTACTCCCTTTACACTTATGCTAAAGTGGACGAATGCAAATTCGATACAACCTTTCACTCCAGCGCTTAATGTGAATGCTGTCTTCAGAGTACTGTTAGGAAACAGATACGCTGCTACCGCGCTCGCTCTGTGGGGGCTCCTACCTACCCCTGGTCATGCAGACTGTGATGGTATTAAGATCTCCCTAATCTGAGTTTGGATCTTTGCATTAAAACGTTAGTTGGCTGCCATGCCTGATTGTTTACTAACCAACTATATATAATATGTAAAATGTTATGTAGTAATCATTTCATCAGGGATCGTAGCGTTGACTCTTAATCTGGAACTGTGCTGAAACTCAGAATTGGAGTAGCTGGTGATTTTACTGGATGTTGGAGAAGATACTGGATTCGTAACAGTAGTGCTCACCCTCCAGTTCCCATGGGGGGGATGTCTTGAGCTGCTACCAAACTCCATGTGACTCTCTCTGTAAAGCGGGGTGCTTTCAATGTGTGATTCCTGCATGGTTCCATCTGGTGGCCACTATAGTCTTTGCACAGGAACAGGAACAGTCTCAGAAAAGGGACAGTCTTGCAGTTGTTGGGTCTGATGATTCACAGACCTTCATAACCAGCAGCAATTTGGGGATGGCATTTTTCACATATTGGACCTAATGATTTTAAGTATGTTTAGGGCATCCAAGCCTCAAAAACATAACATGATAAATGTTAATTTGGGTTGTAACTTACTGTTACAAGAATAATTATTAAAATCACTTCCGTAGAATGAGGTAACTTCTTTGTTTTCTGCTGCTGTCTGAATAAACTTGTATCTAATTAAAATTTCTGTTTCTTCCCCTTGATGTAGCTTGTCAACCAGCCCAGCAGTATTCCCTCGGAACAGGAGGGTCAGCAGTGTACCGACCTCAGCAGCCTGTTGCTCCTCCTGCTTCGAACGCTTACCCTAACACCCCTTACGCACCTTCTGCTGCTTCCTATTCTGGGCAGTCTCAGCTGTATGCCGCTCAGCACCAGGCCTCTCCACCCACCTCCAGCCCTGCTCCCGCCTTCCCTCCTCCCCCTTCCTCTGGAGCATCCTTCCAGCATGGCGGCCCAGGAGCTCCACCGTCATCTTCAGCTTACGCCCTGCCTCCTGGAACAACAGGTACACTGCCTGCTGCCAGCGAGCTGCCTGCGTCCCAAAGAACAGGTCTGCGCTTGGAAGGGATGTGGTTTGGCTCCCTGCTTTATTTTTTCACGAACAGATGGGTGGATGGAGGGCTGTTACTTGTGGTTACAGACTGCATACTGTGAGGTGCTGAGTTTTTATAACAAATTCCAGTACTGTTTATAAAAGTGTGATTTTCCCATAACGAACTTTATTTGCTAAATGAGGAGAGCTTCAGAGCTTCAAAAGGGGAAGAGTGTGTAATCTGCCATTGAACTTAAAATAAGTGGTAAGAAATTAATTGGCAAGATAATTCATGGTTGGAATCAGATTTAGTTGACGTTGATTTCTTTGTTTGAGCAAAGGTATGCTCTGTGTTCTTATTAAGTTTTCAATTTTTAAAATTATTCACAGCTTAAATTTGTTCATGAAAATTAAACAGTATAGAGTCTTAATGAGGCTGTACAAATTTTATAATTATGTTCATTCATAAGGGTCCAAAGTGATCTCGATATGTTTGGCAAAGAAAAAGAGTAAAAAATACAAGTCTGACAAAGGGAACGTGTAAGACAATAGAAAGAGAGAGTACACTAATACAGCAATTCCCCGTCAGGGCAGCGCTGCCCTCTCAGGCAGTTAGTAAATTTTTAGGCTTTTTTTTTGGTGTACGAGCGTAGTTGTACCTGAACATTTCTGATTAATATCATAATTTTATAAATATTTTTGTAGTGAAATATACATTTTTATTAATATTTTTGATTGACATCATAATTGTATACGTTTACAGGGTACAGTGTGATGTTTTGCTATATGTATACAATGTGGAATGACTAAATAAAGCTAATTAACAGATCCATCACCTCACTTACCTATCATTTTTTATGGTAGTGAAATACACATTTTATAAATTCTTTTTATCGCTCATTTATGTTACAGTGTGAGCATTATGTATTATGTTAATTTTTATGAGAAGGTTATATTGTTTGATTTTCACTTGTGGATAGTAAAAGGGGCCTCAGAAGTCTGTGTTGTAAGGCCGGGCGCGGTGGCTCACGCCTGTAATCCTAGCACTCTGGGAGGCCGAGGCGGGCGGATCGTTCTGAGCTCAGGAGTTCAAGACCAGCCTGAGCAAGAGCGAGACCCCGTCTCTACTAAAAATGGAAAGAAATTAATCGGACAACTAAAAATATATAGAAAAAATTAGCCGGGCATGGTGGCACATGCCTGCAGTCCCAGCTACTCGGGAGGCTGAGGCAGAAGGATTGCTTGAGCTCAGGAGTTTGAGGTTGCTGTGAGCTAGGCTGACGCCACGGCACTCGCCCCCAGGCGAGAGTGAGACTCTGTCTCAAAAAAAAAAAAAAAAAGTCTGTGTTATAAAAAAAGAATCACATGGGGTCGAACTGCCGACCTAGTGGTCAAGAACGCAGCTCTGGAGTTAGACTGCCTAGGTTTGTATCCCAGCTTCACTACTTTCTAGCTGTGTGATCTTGAGTAAGTTACTTAACTTCTTAAGCATCAGTTTTCTCAGAGAACAAGACTAGTACCTACTCATTAAGATGATTGAATGCATTAATACATTCAAAGACTTTAGGAAGACAATTATTGCCATAGAGTAAGCACTTTTTAAAAAGTTAGCTGCAATTTTATAGAAAAATCTTACTTAAAATTAGAGCTCTCTGTATTTTAGTACTTAAAAGCAGTCCTCTTTTCAGTTCATAACTGATAGTTTTGAACTAGAGGGGCAAAAAAGATAAGATGGGACTTGGTCTTCTCCTAATACTGAAGTTGTCTTGGGGGAGTCCAGTATATGTTTCCCTCCTTTTATGTGTAAGCAGTAACTTTAATTAATAAAAGTACTTAATAAAATAGGATCCATCGGGCTGGGTGCTGCGGCTCATGCCTGTAATCCTAACACTCTGGGAGGCCGAGGCAGGAGGATTGCTTGAGCTCAAGAGTTCAGCACCAGTTTGAGCCAGAGCGAGAACCTGTCTCTACTGAAAATAGAAAAATTAGCCGGCATCGTGGTATGCAGCTATAGACCCAGCTACTAGGGAGTCTGAGACGAGACATTCACTTGAGCCCAGGAGTTTGGGTTGCGGTGAGCTATGATGATGCAACTGCACTCTACCCAGGGCAACAAAGTGAGACCCTGTCTCAAAAAAAAAAAAAAAAAGGATCTATCACGGACGTATTCTTTTTTAATAATATGACTTCATAAATATGGATATAAAATATTTTTAAAATGTTACTGCTCTTAAAATCACATGGATAGTTGATCCCAGAATTACACACACATTTCCTTCCCCCTACTCTGATATACAGTCATGTGCTGCATAACAAAGTTTTGGTCAGTGATAGACTGCATGTATGACAATGGTCCCGTAAGATTATAATGGAGCTGAAAAATTCCAGTAGCCTAGTGACATCATAGCTACCCTAACATCATAGTGCAACATGCATTACTGACGTGTTTGTGGTGACACAAGTGTAAAAAACCTACTGTTCTGCCAGTCATATAGCACATACAATTATGTATAGTACGTAATACTTGATAATAAACAGCTATTACTGGCTTTATATTTACTGTACTATACTTTCTAAAATCATTTTAGAGTGTGCTCCTTCTACTTTAGTTAGAAAAAAAAGGTTAATTGTTACACAGCCTCAGGCAGGCCCTTTAGGAGGCATTCCAGAAGACAGCGTTGTTATCACAGGAGATGACAGCTGCCTGTGTGTTATTGTCCCTGAAGACCTTCCAGTGGGACAAGATGTGGAGGTGGAAGAAAGTGATATTGATGACCCTAACCCTATGTAGGCCTAGGCTGATGGGTGTGTTTGTGTCTCAGTTTTTAACAAAAAAGTTGAAGAAGTAAAAAAAAAAAAAAAATTTAATAGAAAAATAAAGAAGATATTTTTGTACAGCTATACACAAGGTATGTTTTAAGCTGTTACTACAAAAGAGTCAAAAAGTTAAAATATTAAAGAGTTTATAAAGTAAGGTTATAGTACAGTAAGGTTATTATTAAAGAAAGAAAAAAATTTTAAAGAAATACAGTGAAATGTGGTGTAGCCTAAGTGTACAGTGTTTATAAAATCTACAGTAGTGTACAGCAATGTCCTGGGCCTCGCATTCACTCACTGACTCCAGAGCAACTTCCAGTCTTACAAGGTCCCTTCATGGTGAGTGTACCTTTTCCATGTTCAGATACGTTTAAATACACAAATGCTCACCACTGTGTCGCAGTTACCTACAGTATTCAGTACGCTAACATGCTGTACAGGTGTGTACCCTAAGAGCTAAACACGTCTGTATCGTTAACGCATCCAGAATCACACACACACATTATATGCATCACCCTTAACTACACAAATAAAATTTCAATAATACACTACAGATACTTCAATAGTGTGATATTTTAGAGAGGAGTGCCAATTCATTTGTAGAGTTCCAGAAATGACCTTTTTAAACTTGGGCGAATGAAGGCAGTATCCATGCTGAATAGCTGGATAATAATCAGAGTTCTTGAGTGAAACAGGTAGCACAGGTTCAGGCATACTCCCACTTAAAAAGTGGTTCAGGGAGGCAGGGAAGGGAATTGACATTTATTGCTAATGTTGGACAAGTTCTGCCACTTATTATATGTTTTCTTATGTAAGTCTTACAGCCCTGAGAAACAGTAATAATTGTTTCTTTAAAAATCGTAGATGAGGAAACTGAGTTTCTTAGGAGTTATGTAATGTTCTCAGGATCACACAGTGATATTCTCCAAATTGAGATACAAACCCAGGTCTCAGTCTTCAAAGCCCACGTGCGTTCTATCCCAGGTAGTCTAGTCCCAATGTAAGTAGTAGAAAAGCTCTCAGCACTGGAATTAAAGAAATCATCTGGCAACACCGTTCTAGGCTTTTGTTACTTTGTAATCTAAGTTAAATTATTTGCATGGGTATTTTTTTTCTCCTTAAGCAAAGTGCCATGAGATTATTCTTTCTTTGTATGCCGAATAACAGACTCTCCTAACCTGGCTGAGAAACAGTGACTAATAGAAAGAAGAAGCAAACAAACATTTTTCAGTGTTCAGCATGTACCATGCCTACCTGCTTTGTTCCCTCTTGCATGTTAACAGTGCTCTCTATATTTTAATCAATAGTTACAACTTTACCGTATTTTATTTTTGGATTTCCTAAAAATTTTGCTTAGGTTACATGCATAATTGTGACTGAAAAGTTTATCTCTGTTCTAATGTGTTTTAGATCATGATTTTGTTCAGGATTTAAAAATTCCAGTTGTCCAGTGGATAATGTCTGACACTACAGGTTTTCAAGCCCTCTGTTAGGGAACCACAAAATTATGTGCCCAGGGCTCAGAGAAACTAATGTTGCAATCAGGAAAACATTCAGTAAATTCATAATGAGTACGTGTTTAGTCTGCAATCAGAATTATCCCAGACGGAAGTAGGGAGGGAGAAAAGGACAGTGTTATGTCTAGTGAACAGCAGATAACTCTGTTGTAAGTTAGAACATAAAATTTGTATTCGGGCCAAATTTTGGAGAGACGTAAGTGCCAGGGCAAGAAGTTTGTATTAAATGCTTCACACGATTACAAAAAAGTTTCTAGTGAAGTATTTTGAGCTGCCGAGTGGAATAGTCAAAGTGGTACTTGAAGGGAAGTTAATGTGGAGGCAGCCTTGCAGGATAGACTGCGGGCCACACAGCAGAGGGAGAGGCACGGACGGCAGGCTCTGTCCCGATGCTAAGTGGGAAGCGGTAACAGCCCAAGTTAGGAGAGTGCAGTGCATTTCCATGATGGCAGTGCAGGACAGCACGATGCTTGCCCTGTTTCACTGTCTTGGGTAAATGGGATGCTCCTGTCACTTTTTTTAAAGGGAGGAGGTGTCTCTGGTTTAATGTGTGCTTGTTTCTCAGGGAGAGAGCACTGTCAAACATGAAGCCCCTAGAATCGTACACCTTCAGGCTATCATGGAGCTGTCTTGGGGTGAACATTATTGACTTTGAAACAACAGGAAATTTAATATACGTGTATAACCTTGTACATCTTCACATAGAAGAGTCTTAAAGGGGAATAATATTGTATATTTTCATAAACCAGTATTCTGATTTCTTTCTTTTTTTTTTTTTTTATCTCCTTCTCACCTCCCTCCAGTATTCTGAATTTTTAAAAAAATTTTCACAAATATTCCTTAGTCATGTTACGGTACCATTCAGGTACAGAAAAGGAGCATGCGATGGCCTTCTTCACTCTTTTTGGATAATTCTGTTTTACCTTGTGTCAATGGAAAATGACTTCAAGGACCTGTGTCTTTCTAAATATTAATCTTTAACTTTGTGACACTTTTTTAAAAAGTGTGATGTGCTAGGCTTATAGGGAAAGAGAAGGCATGTAAGGTTGACAGGGATGCTCTATTCTCTCCATCTTGAATTATCTTCTAGCCAAAAGTCTCCATGCCATCAGCACTAATGTTTTTCTCTGAGTCCACTGAAAAGCATCTTAGCCAGTGCGTAGCTTCTACCATTACCCTCCTGCAAGAGCACCTGAGAGGGTTCCCAGTGAGAAGCAGGATCGATGTAAGGAAGGGGTGCAGCTCCGCCCCTGCATGTGCGACTACCAGTTCCTTCTTCCTTCCCCAAAGATTCTGCGGAGGATTAATATCTACACTAAGGTGGATAAGCGTCTGTGGTATCCAGTGACATGCCATATTCATTTTTAAAATTAATTTCCCTTGATTTTTATTAATTTTTCACTGTAGGAGGTATTTCGAAAGATTCAAAATAGTCTTAGGAATAAAATAAAAGTTACCTGTAATTCTACCCCCAAATATAACTACTATATATAAATACACATAAAATTTGTTATTTCCATTCATCTGCAGAAATTTCTCATCATCCCATACTGCAACTGTACCCATTAAACAATAACTTTCATTCCGCACAGCCTCTGGTAACCAGTTTTACTTTTGTCTCTATGTTTTTGACTATTCTAGGTACCTCATTTAAGTAGAATCTTGCAACATTTGTCCTTTTGTGTCTGGCATATTCCACTTGGTATAAAATGTCTTCAAAATTCATTCATGTTGTAGCATGTGTCAGGATTTCTTTCCTTTTTAAGACTGAATAATATTCCATTGTATGTACCATATCGTGTTTATCCGTTCATCTGCTGATGGTCATTTTGGCTGTTGTCAGCAGTTCTGCAGTGATGAGCATGGGTGTGCAAATAACTGTTTTGAGTCCCTGCTCTCAATTCTTTTGTGTATATACCTAGAAGTGGAATTGCTGGATCTAATGGTAATTCTGTGTTCAAGTTATGTTAAGTACTGCACTTGGTGATGTTTCTGAGCTTCATTGGTCAAATATTAGAAAAACAATCTACGCAAACAGTTAGGGAGATATTGTTATTTTAAGTAGGAAGGGATAAAATTTTCTCTTAGAAAAGATAGGCAGCACACTAAGAGAAAAAAGTGATGGTTAAGAGTTAGTGGATCTGACACAACTTAAATAAATTCGCTTTATCCAAAAACGGATTAATTTCTTAATTAGATAGAAGACATTTCATGTGATTTGGTTAAAAAGTAAGTTTTGTTCCCGTATAAAACTAGTTTGCTCTTTCTGGGGGTTGATGGAGAAGAAACAATTATAAAATGAGAAGTAGAATTTAGAATGTCTTCAATAATATTGTTTAAGTAACTTTTACATTTTATCTGCAGAAAATGAGTCTATCCAAGACCAGGCAACTATGTTGGAAGGTGAATTAGTTGTAAAATATACCTTTGGCAAATCTTTGAATCATCAAATATGATTAATGAATGGACATTAATAATGCATGCGAACTTCAAAGATGATGATATCCTGAATCTGATCAGTATCATTTTTTATTTAGCTTCTTAATTGAGTCAAATTTTAGAGCTGATTGAATTTATGTGATGACACAAATAGCTTTAAGTCCTAAAAACTACATATTTTATATAGACATAGAGAAAACAACTAGGCCAAGATTGTCTCAGATACGGGTAAGACTAGAAGGTGATGGGAGAGGTTTGAGTGATTAATCTGTATATGACCAGAAGTTTAAGAATTTGTTAATCAGGTAGCATATAGTTTAATATTTTATGATTAACTCTTGAGTGTTTTGAACCATATTTGGCATTCTATTTCTTAGTAAACTCATAGGAAATGAACTCTGTTTTAAAAATCAAAGGAAACGAGTACAAAGTGATTAGGAGATCTATGGTTTTTAAAGTTTCTGTGACTTTATGCATGAGTCACAAGTTCTTCAGTTTGCTAACTATTAATAATTTTGTTGTGACAATATCATGCATATATCAATTAGACAGGTAAAGTTAAAATATTGAAAGAATGTTTAATTTATTGGAAAGGGAGTAATTTTTTGTCTTTACTTACATATACACATACACAAAAGTTTCTTTAGCCAGTATCTAGTTCCCTATAAAAGATCAAAACTCAGCCGGCTGTACTGACTCACACCTATAATCCTAGCACTTTGGGAGGCCAACGCAGGAGGATCGCTTTAGCCCAGGAATTTGAGACCAGCCTGGGCAATAGCAAGACCCAGTCTCCACAAAAAATAAGAAATATTATCCAGGGATGATAGCATGTGCTTGTAGTCCCAGCCACTCAGGAGGCTGAGGCAGAAGGATTGCTTGAGCCTAAGAGTTTGAGATTGCAGTGAGCTAGGATGTGGCCACTGCACAGGGTGACAGAGTGAGACCCTGTCTCAAAAAAAAAAAAAAAAAAAACCCAGAAACAAATGAAAACGCAAACTTAGTGAAATGTAAAATAAATATATTATGATTTAGAAATTATCCTATCTTATTTCCCGCATGTTTTATTCCTTTTTTCTTTAAAGATAATGACATTAAACTACTTAATGAGTCCTGCTACTGATGTCCATTTTCCACTTTGAGAATTTTGGGGGGTTTTTTGGTATGTTTTTTGAGAGAAAATTTACTACCTTTTATAATAATTTTATATTTGCTGCCAGCCTGGAATTTTTCCACAGCATTGAAAAAAAATCATAGCAGATACTTGAATGCTCTTTTTAACTATAAGTAATTCCAAGGCGAAGGTGATAAAAATACTGGTGTTATGTAGTTGAGCTCTGTTATTTTTTAGCAGTGTTTCTGTTATGTTTAGCATTTGTGAATGATTTGCTTATGTTGAATTGCTCTCTTGACAAACAGGAGGTTGCTACTTTTATGCTTTTTTTGTGTGTTGAATATATGAGAAGCCGTTTTTTTTTTTTTAACAGACTCAGGTGATTTATTTTTTCTTTGTTAAGGAAAGA
>RJWJ010017169.1:0-33659 GCA_004363605.1 Indri indri
GTGTGTGTGTGTGTGTGTGTGTGTGTGTGTGTGTGCGTGCACGTGATTTTTAAGTTGGGAAAAGCAAGTAGTCAGTTTGATTCACTTAAATTTTGAGATGCTTATGAAGCCATGAGATTAGGTGTAATCACAGAATGAGTGACAGTATAGGTAAAAATAGAAGAGAAAAATGAGATCTAGAGTATTTCTATATGCAAAGGTCAGAAAGATGGAAAAAACAGCTAAGAAGACTAAGTAGGATTAGAAATATGATAAGTGAAAAACCTGGGGCGTTGTGCAGTAACTGGAAGCAAGTAAATCGATCAAAAAAGAGATTGATCAGCTGTGCCAAATGCTGCTGATCAATCAACCAAATGTGATGAGAACTAAGAAATTACCATTATATTTAGTATGAACATGAGGAGAACAATTTTCATGGACTTTAATAATAGAATGTTTTTAAGCTGACAAAGCAAAAACAATTAATGATGTGAAAGAGGAGGAAATTGCCAAAAATATTCTTTAGTAAGATACAGGGAATCTGTTCTTATGCAAAAGTAGAAGGTTACCATTTTTAAATTCCTTGACAGTAAGAACACAAAAATACATGAATACAGTTATGTGTAGCATAATAGATCCATGCAATCTGTAGCTTTCTTCCATAAAACAGGAAATAAGATCATCAGCTTAGGACAACTTGGGGTTATGGATGTGAGGTAGTGAGGACGGGGGTAAAAACAGTAGGGAAAAGTTATTTCAAAGAGAAGGCCAGTGAATAAATTACAGAAATATTGTAAGACTGCCATCTACATTAGGCTTTTTGTGAAGACTAATTATCTGTCATGTTTGTGTGTTTTTCCCCAGCATTTTCAACTTTGGGAGATACGTAGGGTGCAAGTGGAGAGGTAGGCCTTACCCATGTTGCCATTTAGAGAATAAAGTACGTTTTATCGTTGCTGCCTCCTTCTCCAATTTCTTTTACATAGGTTATTGCAATAATCTCCCCAAATTTCTCCCCAATTCTACTTTTTCCCTGCGTTATTTTTTTTGTTTTAATTGTTAAAAGTTTTTCATATACAACAAAAATACAGATACAGGAAACCATATTTAACCCATATGTAACTTAATAAATTATTATAAACCAGACATTCTTATAATCAACACCCTGACCAAGACATAGAACTTTGCCAGCTGACCCAAGAAACCTCTCGTTCTTTATCTATCATACTAACTTGGCGAGATGGCTGTGTAACAGCAGGGCTACATTCTTCTTAAGGATGGTAATAGTCACAGTAATTCAATGTCTTGATACAGCAATGGCCAATGTTAAATCACAATTTAAATTAAAATTCACTATAGCTAGCCACATCAAAAATAGTCAATTCGGTTCAGTAAATCAGTTCACATTGGAGGCTCGTCAGAACAGGTGTAGAAGAGCACATGTAGCCAAAGCATGACATCATAATCTTCAATCCAAAAGTAAGAAGAGAGCAGAATTAGAGAAAAAAGTAAACCTGAAGTAAGCCACACAAGTTGAGAGTCAGTAATCTGATTTATTAAACAGAACTCTGCAAAAGCAATGAGATATTCTGAAAAGTACACAAACAGCTGCAGCAACAAGAAAAACAACACTATGACTGAGTAAGAGGAAAGAAACAAATGTATTACAAAGCTCGCCCGTAGAATTATATACATGAGCGGAAGTGAGGGTGAGTAAAATTCACAACTTGTGGAACTTCATGAAAGCACAGGTGCCTAGGGCTCACTCCTTAATGTCAATTTTAATTAATCTTAATAATTACCCAACTCTGTCCATTTTAAAGTCCCACATGAAATTCAGATGCTTAATCAGTACTAAGAATTATTCACTTGAGAACACAGTTGTTAGGATCCAAACTAACTTTGAATCAGTGAGTGTCTCTCAATTTCCTTCTCTACAAAATGCAGGAATAGGAGTAAGACTCTGAATGACAACGTGAGACTTACAGGGAATGTCTGCAAAGAGCATGACAGATTGTGGCGCCCAGCAGGAGTGCAACAAATATTGTCATTATGTTATATAATTCTCTGTGTGAAAGGTTACCTTCTACTAAAGTATTTCTCATTAGCTAATTATATTTACCATTTTCTCTCCAAGGTAAATTTCAAGCCATGATCTAATGGTTGCATTTTTGTTTAAATAAAGTCATGGAAAACTACGTAATTAATTAAATTTTTAAAATTTAGTTTGGTATATTGGTTTTTTATAACTTTCAATTATGTTCAATAACAAGTCCCAATAAATACATTTTGAATGAATGAAGAGATGGTTGGATTTAACTTTGGATCTCTATTTACCATGAAAATGTTTTGTATTTGCACTTCATCGTGAGAATGTTATTAATCTCACTGCAACAAGCATAATGTATGTGAACCTTTTAAATATTTTTTTATTTTTTATAATCATTGATTATATTATTCATTTATCATTAGCTGAAGATAGCACTTCTTTAAAAATTTTCTTTGATTGCTTAATGTTTAATTTCTCATATAACATTTTCATTATACTCCTTTTTTAGGTTATTCTTACTAATGCCTAATCTTTTAATTACCGTGATAAGTAATGCAACTTTTGAAATTTGTAGTAGGGTAAGTTATTTAAGTCCACATCATCATCTTACATATGAGTAAACAGAGGTTATGCTTTATCTCTATCTCTCTTTCTCCTTATTTCTCCCTACAGTAAAATGTACATATAGAAAGTGGTTCTTGTCATAAATGGACAGCTCACTGAATTTTCCCAGATTAGATATACTCATGTAACCAACATTCAAATCAAGAACTATAACATTAACAGAGTGACAGACATGTTTGTTTTGCTTCTTTTCAAATCTGGACTCCCAAACCTCCCACTATCTGAATTTCTTACAGCATAGTTTAGTTTTTTTTCTCATACATCACATAAACATGATCATATGATGTCTGAGTTCTTTTTTTTAGTTCATATTTGGTTTCATTCATATAGTCGCATGTATTTGTGTGCCCTTCATTCTCATTGCTATAATATGTTCCATTGTGTAGATCATTTATTTTCAATTTGATTATTGATACAATTTGGTTTGCTGTTTGGAGGTATCATAGTGTTGTTTTAAATAATTTAGTGTATATATTTGGAATATATATATATGGTTATTGGTTATATATTATGAAGTAAAAGTATTATCTTAAAGTATACATATATTCAGCTTTCACTACTACCCAACAGGTATAATGTGGTTATACCAATTTGCACCCCCCTCCCTAGATACCAAATTGTGCTGGAATCTTAATCTTGGACTTCCCAGACTCCAGAACTGTGAGAGATAAATTACTATTGTTTATAAGCTACCCTATTTATAGTATTTTGTAATAGCGCCCCCAGCTGACTAAGGAACTTGATGTATTCCTATTTTACGCTTAAATTATATTGGTGGGCATGCAGTAATATCTCATGATAATCTTACTTTGCATTTCCTTAGTGGCATATGACATTGAAAGCCATTGGCTTTATGTCTGTTCATTGGATAATATCCACTTTTAAAATATTGTTATAATCCTTTGCAACTTTTATATGGTGTTATCCTTTTCTTATTAATTTGTCAATTTCTTTGCATATTTTGATGTAAGTCCATTGTTCTATAAATACGCTGCAAATATTTCCTCCCATTCTTTAGATTGCCTCAATGCCATTGTAAAAATGGTATGTGTTGATAATTGAAGCTATTATTTTTTATATAATCTATTTTATACCTTTTTCTTTTATACTTTTTATATCCTGCATAAGAAATATTTTCTTAGTCTAGATCATAAAAAAATCATTTCATCTTCCTTTAAATATGTTATGAATTTATCTTTCATAGTTAGATCTTCAATCCATTTGGATTTTTTAATTTATATTTTGTATGTGAAGTGAAGTACTGCTTAAGACAAAGTTGTAAGTGTGGCCATTACCCAGATAGTATACATTGTACCCATTAGGTTTGATATCACCTCTCCCCTCCTTCTCCTCCCACCTGCTTGATTTCTAATGGGTTTTACATCCATCTGTGCATGAGTGCTGTCCGGTTAGTTCCAGTTTAACAGTGAGTACATATGGTGTTTGTTTTTCCATCTTGCAATATGTCACTAAGGAAAATGGTATCCAGTTCCATCCAGATTGTTACAAAGGTATTAATTCATCTTTTTATGGCTAAGCGGGCCTCCATAGTATAAATATATCACATTTTCTTAATCCACCCATGAATTCATGAGCTCTTGGGTTGATTTCACATCTTTGTAACTGAATTGTGCCACAATAAACATTCTAGTACAAATGTCTTTTTGATAAAATGACTTTTTTCCCTTTGGGTAAATAACCAGTAGTGGGATTGCTGGATCAAATGGTAGGTCTACTTTTAGTTCTTTGAGGAATCTCCATACTATTTTCCATAGAGGTTGTACTAATTCATATCCCACCAACAGTGTATAAGTGTTCCTTTCTGTCCACTTCCATTCCAGCATCTATTATTTTGAGACTTTTTGATAAAAGGCATTCTCAGTGGGGTTAGGTGATATCTCACTGTGATTTTGATTTACATTTCCCTGATGGTTAGTGACATTGAGCATTTTTTTTTCATATGTTTATTGGCCATTAGTCTACCTTCTTTTGAAGAGCTTCTGTTCATGTCTTTTGCCTACTTTTTAACGATGCTGAGAAAATTGGATAGCCACATGTAGAAGATTAAAACAGGATCCATATCTCTCACCACTCAATAAAATTAATTCAAGATATATAAATGACTTAAACCTAAGACAAGGCAATCTTGGAAAAACTCTTCCAGATATTTTCCTAGGTAAAGAATTTATGAAAAAGACCATAATGGCAATAATAGCAACAAAAATAAATGAATGGGACTTCATTAAATTAAAAAGTCTGTACAGCCAAGGAAACAATCAGCAGGCAAATAGACAACCTGCAGAATGGGAGAAAATGTTCACATGCTATACATCCGATAAGAGGGCTAATAACCAGATTCTACAAAGAACTCAAGTAAATCAGCAAGAAAAAAAAAAAAGAAAAACCTATAAGATTTAATAAAATTTAATCTACAATTAGTTTCACTCTGGGAGAAAAACATACAACTTAGACCTAAATTAGATAGTGTGTGTGGTGATACAATATTTTTAATGGAATTTTGAGGAAGAGATTCAAGCTTTTAACTGCTAGATCTAATGTTTCAACGGATAAGATTCCTGAAGCAGCAATATCATCTTTTTACCGCATGAAATTGGGAATTTAGCTCAAAACAGCAATAAGATGAGAAAAGAGGGAAAGGAACAAAGTATTGGTAGCTCCAATTAAGCCCTGGATTTACCTAAATATCTATATCCTTAGATTTTTTTTCTTACATGACTCAATACACTCCCTGTTTTCATTCAGATGGTTGCAAATGCTCTATAACTTGCAACAGAAAATATCTTAATCGATGAAGCCATTGTTATTAAGTAATTTTTAAATTCAAGGAATTATTATTTAATTATCTCTTTAAAGTTGTTTTTCTGTTTTAAAACTAAATACCATTTTCAGATTAAATTTTTTCAAATTCACAACTTTTGCTAATAACTTAAGTTAGGCTTCTAAAAGTGTCTTAAACTTTTTGTTGGATTTATAAATAATACAAAAGCATAAGTAATATACAGATAAGAAACCATGACACATTTTATAGTCTATTTCTTTTGTGATAAATCCTACCAGTAAATATAAATGTGAAGCAGTGTTTCTTGGCAAGCTTTATATTATATAACAATGCAATTTATCATTCTATATTTTTTAAAATAATTTGCTTATTCTGAGGTTAATATATATTCATGTTGACTATCAGCAACCGTGTCTTATAGTTGTTCTAACATTATCATTACTTTGGTGTATCTTTCTGAAGGAATGGAATTCTCTTTAACAGCATTTTATTTACAACTATAGGCATGCCTAATTTTATTGTACTTCACATTAGTTTGCTTTACAGATATTTAATTTTTCACAAATTAAAAGTTTGCGACAACCTTGTGTCAAGCAAGTCTGTTGGCACCATTTTTCCAACATGCTCACTTTGTGTCTCTGTGTCACAGTTTAGTAATTCCTACAATATTTCACATTTTTCATTATTATTATATCATTTGATGATCAGTGATCATTATCTTTGATGTTACTATTGTAATTATTCAGTGGCACTATTGAGATGGGGAACTGGCAGGCGCTGCTTACCCCAGAGTCAAAAGCCCCTCACCACCCTGATCAGAAACAAGATGCGGTGACGGAACAGGTTAAGACCCTGGAAACCAAGATGGCGAGGAAATTAGCCACTGCTTGACCTTGCAGCTCTTTATGCCCTAGTCATAATATATTAGCACGCTGGAAGGAACTCCCATGGACACCACGGCAATTCCAGGAGGGACCCTTCAGTGGTTCCCAGTACTGGGTATTACTTTCCTGTGCCACCATGAACCACACCCATGAAAGAAGACAATTTTAACCACTTAATATCATGTGTGTTCTGACTGATCTACCGACAGGCCATTCTCGCATCTCTCTCCCTCTTCTTAATCCTCCCTATTCCCTGAGACACAACAGTATTGGAATTAGGTCAATTAATAATCCTACAATAACCTTTAAGTGCTCAAGAGAAAGAAAATGTCACAAGTCTTTCACTTTAAATTAAGAACTAAAAATAAACTTAAGAAAGAAGGCATGCCAAAAGTTGAGATAGGTCAAAAGCTAGGCCTCTTGCACCAGTTTGCCACCTTGTGAATGTAAAGAAAATGTACTTAAAGGAAATTAAAAGTGACACTGCATTGTTTTTGTGGCTGAGTAGTATTCCATGATATACATATACCACATTTTATTAATCCACTCATGTATTGATGGGCACTTGGGCTGTTTCCACATCTTTGCATTTGTGAATTGTGCTGCTATTGAGATCACAGAGCATAAATGAAGTCAAAAGCATTTTTTTAAGAACAATTAATTTTCCCAGAAATAAATTTTAAAATTGATATGTACATTCAATTGAACAAAAACAACAACAAAGTGATACTCCAGTGAACACACAACTGATAAGAAAGTGAAACAGCCTTATTGCTAATATGGAGAAAATTGTAGTGGCATAGAAGACCAAACCAGCCATAACATCCCCTTAAACCAAATACTAATCAAGAGCAAGGCCCTATCTCACTTTAATTCTATGACAGCTGAGAAAGGTGAGGAGATTGCAGAAGAAAAGTTTGAAGCTAGCAGAGGTTGGTTCATGAGATTTAAAGAAAGAAGTCATCTTCATAACATAAAAATGTAAGATAAAGCAGCAAGTGCTAAGGTAGAAGCTGCAGCAAGTTATTCAGAAGATCTAGCTAATTGACGAAGGTGCCTACACTAAATAACAGATTTTTTAATGTAGATTGGACAGCCTTATAGTGGAAGAAAATGTCATTTAGGACTTATATGGCTGGAAAGGAGAAGTCACAATCTAGCTTCAATGGCCAGACTGACTCTCTTGCTAGGAGATAATGCAGCTAGTGAGTGGAAGTTGAAGCCAATGGGCTTTTACCATTCCAAACACTCTTTGGGCCCTTAAGAATTATGTGGAACATACTCTGCCTGTGTTCTGTAATTAGAAAAACAAAACCTGGATGACAACACAGCTGTTTACGGCACTGTTTACTAAATATTGTAAGTCCACAGTTGAAACCTAATCCTCACAAAAAAAGATCCCTTTCAAAATATTACTGCTTCTTGACAATGCACCTAGTCACCCGAGAGCTCTGATGGAGATGTACAAAGATAAGAATGTTGTTTTCTTGCCGGCTAATACAACATCTATTCTTCAGCCCTTGGATCAAGTATTAAGTTTGACTTTCAAATTTTATTATTTAAAATGCATTTTTGAAGGCTATAGTTACTATAGATAGTGATTCCTCTGATAGATCTGGGCAAAATAAATTGAAAACTTTCTGGATGGATTCACTCCTGGGAGGAGATCAAAATATCCCATTAATAGGAGTTTGGAAGAAGTAGATTCCAATTCTCATGGATAATTTTGAGGGGGTTCAATCCTCCAGTGGAGGAAGAAACTGCAGATATGGTAGAAATAGAAAAAGAACTAGAATTATAAGTATAATCTTAAGATGTGACTGAATTGCTGTAATCTCATAATAAAACTTGAATGGATGAGGAGACGCTTCTTATGAATGAACAAAGAAAGTGGTTTCTTCGGATGGAATCTACTCCTGCAAATATGCTATAAACCTTGTTGGAGCGACAACAAAGGATTGAGAATATACACAAACTTTGTTGACAAAGCAGTGTCAGGGTTTGAAAATGACCACAATTTTGAAAGAAGTTCTGCTGTTGGTAGTAAGCTATCAAATAGCATTACATGCCACAGAGAAGTTTCTTGTGGGAGGAAGAATAGGATGATGCAGCAAACTTCACTGTCTTATTTTTAAAAACTGCCACAGCCACCCCAACCTTCAGCAACCACCACCCTCATAAGTCAGCAGCCATCAACATTGAGGCAAGACCCTCCGCTAGCAAAAAGATTATGGCTCATTAAAAGCTCAGGTGATTTTTAGAACTTTTTAGCAATATGATATTTTTAAATTAAAGTATATTCATTGCTATTGTTAGATACAATGCAATTGCATACTCACTAGACTATCGTATTGTGTAAACATAACTTTTATATGCAAAGGGAAACCAAAATATTTGTGTGACTTGCTTTATTGTGATAATCAGGTTATTTTGATATTGACTTTATTGCAGTGGACTGGAACTGAATTATAGTATCTCTGAGTTATACCTATTCTTGCACATATATATTAGTTAATCGCATATGCAAAATGTCTCAATTATGATGGTCTTTATAGTGACTGGAAAATAATTTGAAGAGGCTATAAATAATGAAAGACTAATCTCCAAATATTTTAACTTAGGTAACTATTTGAATATTAAAAGCATTGAAAATGAAAAGATAGTGTGAATGCAAAGAATGAAGAACAGTGCTCATCTTCCTAAACTTAGATTATCCAAAGATTTCAAACAACGTAAGCTGAAGTTCCTGAAAAATGCCATTTAATATATTCGAAAACCAAGAAATTTTAAGATATCTAAAAATCATATTAGATTCCATTGAGTCCACAAAGTAGGGTCCGTATGTTTTACTTAATAAAAAAACTACTTCATACAAATTTCAATTTTGCTTTTCACAGTATTTGTGCTTTTTTTTTTTTCAAAAGAAGAAAGTGATGTCTGATGATTGCACCTTTGCCTATCTATTCCACTTCTGCTCTATGTTGGACCGCTAGAATATAAATCTTTAAATGAATCAATTTTCTCCATGACCATTAAATAGACATACCTAGGGATCTTTAAAAATGTGTAAACATAGTATGTCTATATATTTTCGAGGTTCAAAAGAAGATTCCATAGTACATGGCTGGTTGAATACCACAAAGTTAAGCCATTGACCACTGTGATGATGGTTCCAATCAGTAGGCTGTAATCTTCTAGTAAAAATAAAATAAATAAAATTATAAATCAATAATCAGGAATTTGAATATTAACTACGGCAAAAATTTATTAATAGCCACAACCTGATTGTCACATGTTAATCCACTGCATTTAAATTATTAAATCAAATTTTTAAAACTGTCTTATTGATATCTTCCTTTTCTTTGCCTCACTTATCTGATAATTTCACTGTTACTGACGTTTCCCCCACCATCTGCCCTGATGATTGTGGGAGGAAATTGTCCAATTTCCTGCAGTTAAGACTGCAGGGAGTACAGCCAAATGACCTAGCTTGCATCCCAGTCCTGCTTCTCAATTTCTATGAAATAGTGAATGAGTTATCAGAATCACTCTGTGCCTGTATCTTCCTCTGTAAATAAGATTAGTAATAACACATACCTAATAGGGTTGTTGATTCAGTAAATTAAAAAGTGGTTAGAACAGTGCCTGCTACACAAGGGCACAATAAATGTTAATTATTGAGACGTTTGCTTCAGAGTTACTGATTTCGCTCTCCCACAATTACATTTTAATTTACCAAAACCACAGTACTAAAACTTCTCAAAATATTTATTTGATTTATGAACTTGCACTAAATAGGTTTAGCCCTTCATAGTACTATTTTCATTAGTTCTTCTTAACATAAATTACTCTAGAATTAGTATAAACATAGGTTTTAGCAAGCCTCTGTTATACTGCACATGGCCCAGACAGTAGCTCCCTTACCCCAAATTTACTATTCAGAAAAGCAAATTAGGCAGAAATGCCTAATATCTTATCTTGTAGACATTACTAAACCTCTCAATAAATGGTATTGACCCTGTACCTATTAGAAGGTCAGAAACAAACTAAGGCATTGAAGGGCCACAGTAGTAGATGGGGGGGAATGAAGGCACAGGGAAAATAATATTTGAAAAGAAAACATGTGTAAGGTGCCTGGTAATAGGCCACACACAGAGATAAATAAATGGCAAAAATAAAACCAAAGCCATATACCCAACAAAACATAACAAAAATCCCATAAATCTGGGGAATTTTGTCAAATCTGTCTGTATAAGGCATGCATGTCCTGATAGAGTTAACTTTCGGCTACACTGTTGTAATTCTATTCTTATCTCTAGGGATGCCTGGAACTCTGTTATAGACCCTGGGCCAGGAGAAGAATGAAATATACCAGCCAGTGACTTCTAACATCATGTTTAAATCCAAATCACCCTGAACTAGCTCATCTTCACTGTTTATTGTAAAGGTATATATTGATGTTATGCACTTGGTTTAGACAGTTGTGTAACTGTGTAGTCTGGTTTCAATGACATGGTCAGTGGGGAATAAAAGGCTACTTTGGTGCCTTTGGCAAAAAACAAAGTTAGATCTGAAGCCTTGCAAGTATACACCAAGTTACACCAATGATTCTGTCAGTAAGGATGATAGGATTGGCAGAGACACTTCAAAAGGGCAACCTTACATAAGGAGATAATCAATCAAAGTTACTTTAAGTTGTTACTTTGTAAATTGTATGAGCTACTTCTTGATGAGACATCATTGGAATGGATTTTGTGTGCTGATTAGTTCCCTTTCATTCAATACTGCTAAATGGAAAGGGATGTTTGATTTGCTTACTTACTCATCCTTAATTAGCTTCAAGAATGTGAATAAATATAAAATTGCTAATCCGTTTATTTGGATAGAGGTGGAGAAACATAAACTATATCTTGGCGAGGTGTTATACAAGTACACTTATGAACAGCAAACCAAATATTTCCTTGATGATTTTTTGTGTAATTGTTTCAGTATGATCTAGATTAGGAATGAGAGTGATGTATATTCGTATAAATCATCTAAAAAAGAAGGTGTCATGTCACATTATTTGGATATTTCGAGCATTACACATAACTTGGAAAACAATATGAGTGGTGGCAGAGAGAAAATGTTACAAGCTGAACTTGTAAACATAACTATAAATACATTTAATGCCACAATTAGATAGTTTATATTTTGCTGATAAGTTTGGAATGATTCAAAAGTATAGGACTTAGTAATATAGTGATAAAATCAGATTTATCCTTTAGAAAAAATGGTTGTAGGATTTATATTAAATTAGAAAGCAGAGAAATGTTGACAAGAAGGACATCAATTATTAAATTATTATAATATTTCAGACCAAAGTAGGAGAGAGAAAAATGATATAATTAAGGTAATAGCCATCCACATGGAAATTTATACATAGACAGGTACTGAGAGCGTACAAACAATAGAAGGTGGTATTTGTTGGTTATGGGAGGAGAGGAAGAAATTGAAGACAATTGACAAACTACGTGCCTAGTTTGGATGATAGAAATTTTATTATACAAGAGGAATAGAATTGAGAGTGCTGATATCCATTTTTAATTATCTAGGCAACTGAATTTTAACAGTTTAAATTATTTACGTGATATACCATTTAGTAATGTACAATGATAATGCAGTTCTTTTTCTGTATTGTGATAAAATCTAACTTTATCCCAATGTACCAGAAGGGACAAAGTTGTGAGAAGCAGAACCAACTAAGGGATGCTAAATTTAAGAGGTCTTCATCTGGCCAAGAAACATATGAAAAATGCTCAACATCTCTAATCATCAGGGAAATGTCAAAATATTTCTATTCATATTATTTAAAATTTGCGATCTCTGATCTGATCTCTTTTTTTAGAATTATAGCTAGATTTGAATCCATAAGCATCTTTATGTAATATGTAATGTTTCTGTAAAGATTAATTATAATTTAGTCACATGTTAATCTATCCTAGTTAATCAAATTGCTTTATTCAAATCATTTCAGTGATATAAAATTATCTGTGAAAATAGAAATTGAAATTATCTATGATACAAAAAGAATTTGTAGAATAGACAAATTTGAAAGAATGGAGGCTGTCATAGCAGAAGATGAGCTTTTAACAGTCTCTAATTGCTACAGTCCAGCCACAATGACTTCTATTTTTCTCCCCTCGCACACACTAAACTTCTTTCTACTTTAACATGTTTATATTGTAATTCCTTCTATCTGAAATTTTTATCACCATGTTTTTACACAAGCTCTATAAAAGTGGGTATATATAAAATATGAGTATGTTATTCAGGTCTTAGTTCAATTATCAGTTTCTGATTACACAAATTGCACCTCACCGACTCCTCCCATCTTGTGCCATTCGTAGCAACAGCACCTAGAACAATGCTGGGCATAAAATGAAAACTCAGTAACTCTGTTGAATGATAGAAGAAAAAAAGAAAAGTATATATTATTTGGTTAAAACAAAAAGTTTGGTTCACTGATACTGGGAACTCAAAGCATCTGGGTGTTTTATAACTTGCCATTTTTATGTACTAACATGTACTTTGCATCCTGGAGAAGTGTAAGGAAGCCAGGCTTTAGAAACAACAATATTTAGGGCCAAACATTGGCTGAAGACATAGAACAGCATATATATATATATATATATATAGTTATTCAACTATATATATATAGCATATATATATATATAGCATATATATATAGTTATTCAACTTTCCTATTTGTAAAAATGGAGTATTTGTGAGAAATTTTGTGAGGATTAAATGCAATACTTTATATGGCAAACTTAACGGCTAAAATACACCTAAACCTAATTTTAACCTTTTCCTTCTCTGACCCAAGATTGGATATATCATTTAAAATAAGGCCACCACAAGAAAATTGACTCAGTTTAAACCAACCAACCTTAAAATAAAATTTTATAAAACTTATTTTCAACTGGTGCTTTACCTAAATTAACTTATTTGATAATATTGTTCTCCAAAACTAAAATAATATTTTCTCTCTACAATTCTTACACCACCACCACCAATACAAACGTTTTATAAATCCACTATTTTTACACCTGGATACAAGATTGTTAACATGTAACCAGAAGGACATATTTATATTATCAGTTTAATGAGGCAATTATTCATTAAGTTTAGCAAGTGGATTGAAATTTCTTTTTTAATTGGATGTTGTCTACACTTTTGATTTGGACTTAGAAGATTAAAGAGTGAGCTACTGCTCAGACAAGTATAATTAACTATGAGAGCTGCATCTTCGCCTGAAAATTAACACATGAGTTCTATGGCTAACCTGTAATACTTTTAGACAAAATATTCAGGTTTATTTTATTCATCTAACAGTTGAAACACTGGCTCTGCTTTATATACTATGATGATTTGTGAAATTATTAAAATAATTATAAGTGGAGTATCTTGAAATACTTCATCACTTCAGAGATCCTCTTTTAGGAAATATTGCATTAATTAACTAGAAGAGGCTAAGATTAATGCAATTGGAAGTAAATTGTGTGATTTAAACTTACAGCAACTTTATGTTCTCTGAGTCTGAGCTAAATAATTTCCTTTAGGTCAGTAATGTTTGGAAACATATGTTTGAGACTCTCCAAGAAAAGGAGAGACCAAAACAGAATTATAAATGCACAGTTTAAAATCACTGTCAGAGTGAACCCTGTTAAAGATCTTTCACATATTTACAAAAGGGGTTTAATTAATTTATCAGTGTTTAGCAATAATAATACTACTTCATTTCTTGTTTTCACCATTTAAGAACTATTATTTCCAATTTGTAAAAGAACTGTAGTTGTTCCTCCTTATTCTCGGTGAATATGTTCCAAGATACCCAGTGAATGCCTAGAAGTGTGCCTAATACCAAACCCTATGTATACTATGTACAAATTTCTTTTTCCTTCTTCACAATTTCACAGGTAGATTAGCTCTTACTATAAATATTAGCAACCTCAGCATATGTTTTTTGCTTCTCTTTTTAATAAGTTGAGAATTTTTACCACGTCATTTAAAAGAAGAACTTTATGGCTTCTCTTTGGCATATCTGAATTCCCTGCATCTTGCACTTCGGGGCCATTATTAACTAAAATAAGGATTACTTGAACACAAGCACTGTGATACTGTAATGGTGGATCTGATAACACAGGCAGCTACTAAGTCACTCACTGGTGAGTAATGTATACAGCGTGGGTACACTGGAAAAAGGGATGATTCACATCCCTGGCAGGAAAGCATGAGATTTTATCATGCTATGCAGAAGGGCACCCAGTTTAAAACTTATAAATTGTCATTTCTGGAATTTTTCATTTAATATTTTTGGGCCACAGATGACTGTTGTTAACTGAAACCGTGGAAAGCAAAACTACAGATAAGCTGGCTACTGTGCACCTATTGTTTGACTATCCTGACTGTGTCAGAAATTACTTGCCTTACTTACAGAATTAAACAAATTTATTTTCTAAAAGATTTATGAAAGAGCTTTCAAAAAGCACATAAATTAAAACAAATATATGTGTTTTTCCTTTCAACAGTAAAAAATGAAATCACAATTAACACAAGCATAGATGAAGTATTTATGTTTTTAAATAAGTGATATTGAACACAATTGAGATACTTTTTGATTAAAACATTTGTATTTACACACCAGCTGGGTCGCAATTTTAAATTTGTCTTCCTTTGACATCACACCGTCATCCTCAGGACTCCCCCCTACGAACATGACAGGTTCAACTCCACAGGTGCAGAAATAGACAGCGGTAACTTACTATATAAAATGCCTACATTTGATTGATATGTATTTTATAGTTTTTAGTATATTAAAGCTTGATTAAAAGAAAATGTTAAATGCAGGTCACAGCACAAACTATACAAAAAAATAATTATTAACTTTTATTTTTCTCTTACCAAGGATTGTGTGTTAAAACATCCCATGTTCATCTAAACATTTGAGTTTTCTGATAGATATTAATTGCCTTATTTTGGGTGATATGAACATACCAAATGCAAATTAGACAATTCAACTATTTAACCTTGAAATACACCTAATATCTTAGATACAGCAATTCTCCAGGGAAGTATGTAACCACAGGGAATAAAAGAAAATACATTCACACAAGCATTAAAAGGTAATTTACTATATTCTAAGTATATCTCCAACAATTTCATTCTCTTTTGCTTTATCTTCATAATAAATTTTTAGGAGCTCATGCACTTGTGGTAAACACAAAAGATTAAACAAAAAATTATATTTAGTCTTCCTTTCACAAAATCCCACCAAATTTATGAGGAGCTGTTTAATGAATACACACACAAAAACAATGGAAATGGAAGGGTGAATTGCAGCAACAAAAGAGTGAGCAGTAGGCCCAGAGAGGATGTTTCATACACAGAAAATAAGAATCCGTAATAAGTAATAATAAGTAAACATATTTAAAAAATTAGATATAGACACAAAGATATATAAAGATCTCAGAAATAGTTAAATCAAGCTAATTAATAAGTCCATTGCCTCACTTACTTATCCTTTTTTTTAATGGTGAGACACTTAAAATTTACTCTCAGTTATTTTGAAATATATAATACATTATTATTGACTGCAGCCACTCTATTATGCAATAGATCTCAAAGTAAGTTACCGCTGTCTTTTTCTCCACCTGCAGAGTTGAACCTGTCGTGTTCATAGGAGGAATCCTGAGAATGATGATGTGATGTCAAAGGAAGACAAATTTAAAATTGTGACCCAGCTGGCGTATAAAGAGCTCAAACCCTATTCTTACAGTCTATCTGAAACTTTGTACCCTTCGACCCACAACTCCCCTTCCCTCCCTCCCCACCCTCTGGTAATTGTCATTCTACCCTCAACTTCTATGAGTTCAACTCCTTTGGATTCCATATTGTATAATATATCAAAACTATCAAAACATCACATAGAACCCTGTGTGTGTGTGTGTGTATAATTTTTCAATTACAAACATTAATGGAAAAATCACAGAAATGAAAACTCCAGTGGGTTGTTTAAAATTAAATTGAGGGTAATTCCTAGATCCTAGAATAAGAAGGGTAAAAATATTTAGCAAAGGGGACATTATATTACATGGAATTAAAAAATAATAACTTCAAGAAATTCCAATATCTGTTTTTAATCATGCCACAGAAAAATAAAAGACAAAAAGAGAAATAAAGTATCAAATATTTTACCCAGAATTCTTCACAAAACTAATAGACTTGAAATTCCAAATTGAGAGCCCTACACAATGCCTCAATCTCCCAGTTTCTGTGGGAGGACAGGAGCCGAACTGTGGGTTTTTCACTCCAGGGCGTAAAACTATTTCCTGTCATAATGATATTAGAAGGGCCTTAGCCAGTGAAAGCCAGTTAACACAGACACTCAGTCCCATCACCAGGTGAATTTCAATGAACGGTGCACTACCAATGACACTGTGAAGTCCTCTTATTTGAAGACTAGTTATTATTTATTTTGAAAACAAGCGTGTAATGGATTGTATCTGCCTTGGCTATATATTATAATATGAAAATATTCAATTCTCAACAAGCCGTGGAAAACTCCTTTTGCAATTTCGTCGCCACTCACTCTCCAGGCTTCTTTGTTGCTGGCAGAGACACGCTACACGTTAAGATGGCAAAACCGTGTTGATAATTTAGACGTATGCTCTGATTAATTGTTACTGCTTCTTGTTTGAGATATAATAAACCAAACTTTTGATTTGGAATCAGACATTTCATATTTAATGACCTAATAAAAGAATGAGATTTCTTTCTGTCTTACCAATTTCTTAGCAGCTAGCCTGTGGTGTGCACCACATTCTGGTTTAATGCTTATTCAAAAATAAAACTGTTATCTTTCTCTACTGCCTTTGTGGAAAGTTTTTCTGGACCGGGAGGAGACATTTATTTAAATTATATTTCCCCAACAAAAAATATCTATAGGGCACTCCACAAGATAATTTAAAATTAAGACAAATGTATATTCATGATCCCCTAAAATATGTGGCTATTTTAGTTCTCTCTGTTTCATGGTCTTTTGCTTTAGTTACTGTTGTCTTTATCGGAATATGAGGCAAGGAATATAACAAATTCACACTGATTGTGTTAACTGCAGGATTTTTTAACTGGACCTACTCTGTCGGCAGACAGAATGTCAAGTTACCTTGTAAGTAAAACAGAATCCAAAACTTCAAGCCACATAGCCCAGGCATATGCAAAGGAAAAACCTTTGACCTCTAACAACACCTGGACCCAAAGTTACCTCCAAGCCCTGCAGAACAAAGAAGACCGGAACGTGATGGGAATCCAACCATCAAAACTTTTTCAGAAGCGAAGGGTACTTTGGTCAGGCAGATCCAGGGCTAAAATCTGCCTCAACAAACCTTACTGTGATGGTCAAATTTGAAACCCTCCTATCAGACCCTGCCAAATCAACATTCCTAAATCCTTTCACTTGCCCTGACTCCTTAAAACTTGCTGCAGAACCCAAATTGGTAGGACAGACTTAAGTCCATCTCTTGTCTCCTTTCCGGCCAACCTCACAATAAGGCCTTTCTTTCTCAAAAGTCAGCGCCATACTATTGGCTTCTATGCGTGTTGGACAATGAGCCAACCCATTTGCAGGATAACAATTTCTAGTTCCTGAGTTTGAGGAACTACAAAAAAATATGAAATTTTAATACATGTGTTTTATGGGACATAATTTATAGAGATAAAGGTACAGTATGTGATACATCTTGATGAATTTTTGCAAATGTACACAGTAATGACATGCATGACTCTATCAAGATAAAGAAGAGGGGTTCGCAAACCATATTCTATGGGCTAAATTTGGCCACTGTCTTATTTGGTAAGAAAAAAAAAAAAGGTTTATTGGGACACAGCTAAGCTCATCTATTTATGATTGTCAATGGCTACTTTTGCAATATAGGGGCAGAGGTTAGTAGTTGCAATAGAGATCATATGGTCCAGAGAAGTTAAAATATATATGACTTGGAACTTGACAGAAACATTTCCAGACCTCTGTTCATTACAGGATGTTTTCTCATTGCCCCTTCCCTGTAAGTGTGCAGACAAAATGAAATCACTTTTCTTCTGATATTCAACTATAGGTTATTTTCCCCATTCTAAAATTTTCCCCATTCTAAATGGAATCATGCAGTAAACAGTTCTTTGTGTGCAGAATGTCTAAACAAAACCGTGTGATACTCATTTATTTGTTGTATCAATAATTTATTCTTTTACATTGTTAAGTAGAATTATAGTCTAGAATGCACCATAATTTGTTTATCTTGTCCTATTGATGGACAGTTAAATTGTTTCCACTTCAGGCTTTTATTTGTAAACTGCTATATACATGTAAATTTTTACATAGACATAAGTTGTCTTTTTTGTCATGTACACATATAGTGAATAATTGCTCATTCAAATAATAAGGTATTCTTTAACTATAAATGAAATGTCAAATCATTTTTCAAAGTGGTTTTCCTTTTTTAACATTCCATAGACAGTGTGCGAGAGCACACATAACTCTATATTCTTGATGACATTTGATGTTTAGATGTTTTAAATATTTATTTTACTAGTATCACATAATGTGGCTACTATTTGCACTGTATATGTTTTCTAGTCTTTTAATGCATCTTTGTATTTATATATTTATATTTAAATTATATCTCTTACAAATTTTAGAGAGTTAAATTTTCCCTTCTTTTAACCAAGTGTCACAATCTCTGCCTTTTAATTGAGGCCTTTACTATATTTATATTTTTCATATTTACGAATATGTTAGGATTAAGTCTACCATAGTGCACTTTTTTCTACTCGTATTACCTTATTCTATTATTCTCTTCTCATTTTTAAAGAAGCTGAGAGTTAACAACTTTCCAAAACAGAAGTCAATACTTTTTAAAGGAAGAAGACAAAATCCATTTTTAACAACACAGCAACATGTTGTGCATAACACAATCAAAATTGTTAAGACACACAAAAAAGCAGAAACATTAAGTGGCAAAAACAAACATAATACCCAAAACAAACAAAAGAGAAAAATGGGGAAGGGTTAAGGTAAAATAGCCAGTAGGAATGACACCAGAGATCACAAAGATGTGGGAAATTCCTAAGCAATAACTTTAAAACATCTACTGTTGACATGTTTAAGGATTTAAAAGAAAATATATGCATAATAAATGAACAAATAAGGACTCTCACAAGAGAAATGGACATTATAGACAAGAAAGGACATAAAATTCTAAAACAGAAATTTCAACTTTTGAAATAAATTATTCAACAGATACTTTCACATCAGATTGGATACAATTGGGAAAAGATTAGTTAACAAATAAATAGATCAATAGATTTTGAAACACAGAGAGAAAAATGACTAAAAAAATGGAGAAATGCTTTAAGCAATAGTGACCTCTGATATAATATCTAATGTTCTAATATACAGGTGAGTATAATCTCAGATAGAGGACGATTGAATTGCAAATATATTCAGTTATAATTGCTGATAATTTTCCAACTTAGAACAAAAACTATAAATTTACAGATTCAAGAATTTCAATGACCTCAAGCTAGGCACTTCAGAGTCAAATTGCTGAAAACTAAATTTTAAGGGGAAAAAAATATTAAAAGCAACCAGAAAGGGAGGGTGCATTTTGCATGAGAATAATTGTTCAGTATTACTGATGGCTTCTCATCAAAAACAACAGAAAAACATAAATTTTGGAATGTTATTTTCTAAAGTACTAAAAAAAAAAATACATATAGATTTATAAATCCAGTAAAAATGACATCAACGTGTAAAAAATAAAAACACTTAAGGTAAAAATTGAGAGAATTTGTTAGCATAAGATCAGCCCTACAAGAAATGCTAAATGAAGTTCTTTAAGCTGAAAGAAAATAATACCAAAAGAAAACTTGGACATACCCAAAATATTAATAATAGAAATTGCTAAAAATGGCATACAGGGGATAAAATACTATTATTTTTATTTCCTTTATTTCTTCAAAATAAATCAGTAGTAATTTCTCATAATATATATTGAAGTAAAATGTATGGCAATAATTGGACAAAATGGGAAGGGGAAAATGGAAGCATACTTTTAACCTTCTTTCATGTGAAGTGATGTAATTAAGGCAGACTATGATAAAACAAGTATGAATGCTTAAATCTCTACAGTGATTATTAAACAATAAATAAAACAAATACATAGATAAAACCAATCAGAGAAAATAGAATATTTAAAAGACTTGCATTTTTTTGTGTTTAGAAGAACAAAAATAATTACCAAACTACTTCATTTCCCATAGAGAAATAATTATATTTAAACAATAAGTAAGTATAGTTGGAAAAATGTATCACCCATATTTTTAAAATTAATTATATTTTAACATGATTATTATAATCAGTCCCATACAAGTATAATGAAATAATAGCCTTAGCTTCTTTTATATAGATCACTGAAAAATTAAGCATAAACATCAATATTCCAGAATATTTAGTATTCAAAAATTTTGACTTTTAGAATAAGTAATACTACTAACAAAATAAATATTACTGTTTATGCTTCCAAAAACTGGAGCTATAAAATTTTGGCTAAATCTGATATACTATCTCATTTATGAAAAATTTCATTAAAAATCACCTAAATGTTATTACCAGTGGAGTTTGTCTAAATTTGAAACATTTCTAAGTAATTGCAAAGCTAAATAAACTTGTAGGAGAGGTGAGAAACACATAGTTGATAAGTGGACATATTGACACAAAAAAGCATTTCATAAAATGTACTTTATGCAACACTTGTACTAAGAGATGTCTGATAACATAGTTCAACAGAAGCCTGTGTCAGAAATTTAGAATGTATTTTAAAAATATCAGGACTTGTACACTAAAGAAACCTTTACCTTTTAGTAAGTCAGCATTTACAAATTTCCAACTTTTTAATATTCTCTTACATAAAACCTATTAAAATAGTAAAGTAGATAATTTAGACTTTTTTCTGAAAATAGGAGGCTTTGCATGTGAATTAGCAGTTTGAGCTATAGGCAGGACAAAAGAAAGATATGCTCCAATATTTATTTTTGACTCAAAGAAAGATGCATTCTCATTTACAAAACTGACGAAGTTCAGGCTGTTTTCCTACATTTTGTAGCAATTCCATATCAAAGAAATGTCATTGATGGTCACATAGCAAAGGAGAAGAAAGCATGGATGACTCTGTTTTTATACCATATTTGGAAATGACGTACAGCAATTCAGTCCACACCCAGATTGTTTTGACACAGGTATATGTCTCAGCTTCAAAGGAGACTGGGAAAATGGATTTCTGCATCCCCAGGGGGAAGAAAATTAATTTTTTATCAGAATCATTTTTCTGTTTACCAGTTATAAAATTATGATTTTGCATTTTGTCAACTGAAAAGAGAACATACTTTAGTAATCAGTGGAGACCAAATAACTAAAATTGTTAAGTCTAAATTACAAGAAAAAAGTAGACGATAAATACTTCATATTCTTCAATACTTCAGGCCAAGAAAGAAACTTGAACACTATCACTAGCATTAAAAATTCAGGCAACGTTAAAGGTATAGTATAGATAAATATAAATTAATACGAGGATAATTCTGGAGTACAACAGGAAAAGGAGGTTGGAGAAAAAATAAATGTCACCCTTTGACAGCAACTAAAAGTTTATTTGAATACAGTGACGTTTCAGAGGGGGAAAACATGTTTAAGAGGGGAAAAAATGCTTGCAGGGAGAGCCCGGAATCACTGGGACCTGGAATCACTGGGACTGTTTAGAACTTATTAGAGAGGATCAAGTAAAAGGTAGTGAATATCTGAGCTGAGAAATGAAGCTAATGGAAATAGGGTAAATTTGGAAGATAATAAAAGTGGAATTGATTTGAAGGATTAGCTATAAAATCTCAGAATAAGAAAAGAATCAGAGATATGAGCAATGTTTATAGGCTCTTTGATAACATGGCATGCTGGTGAGTCTGTTTTCAAAGAACCAGGAGACAAAAAGTATCTGTAGGAGAATCAAGTTAACTTCTATTTAGGGTCCAGAGTTGGAAATATTTGCAGGACATAGAGGTGGATGTATAGTTGAAGCAATTTGGACATTCAGGGCTGGAACTACTGAGGAATGAAAACTGGGAACAAATATTAAGTATATATGCCTTGTACTTATATTTGACAGTTTTAGAGAACATGTTTAAACAATATCAGATTTTAAGATAAATAAGAAGTGAGTGTAAAGGAATGCTTACTTTAAATGTTGGACAAAAAAGGAAGGTCAAGGAAGATGCTTTTGGAATGAATACTGTAATTTAATGTAATTAACATCAGAGATTTTTATACTTTACACCTACACTTTTGATTATGGTACAGGTCACTGAATAACATTACCTGCAAAACAGAAATATGTGGTGTTTTTTTACCTCTCCGTCTGTTGAAAGCACACTGAAGTACATTATCCATATGGACCCAAGAATTGATTCCATTCTTCTTCCACAATGCAAAGGAGTATACACTTATGCTGACACAATTTCTCCAACAGATATGTGAGGCCTTGGTGTTCTTTGTTCAGTTAGATTAATTCCAACACAGACTTTAATGAATACAATTTTTTACTGTTATTAATATTACTGTTTTTTTCTTCTGAACATTATTATTGTGATCTCCAATTATTTTGCATAGAGTTTTACAAATCAGAGTATGTCGCTAAAGAAATTAAAAGGAGATCTAAGTAAATGGGAAACAATATAGTCCTGAAAAGAAATAATATTTCAATAATAAAAAATTTCCACCCAATTACTTTATAAGTTAAACACAATTTCAACTGACATAATGTTTTCTTAATTGCTAAAAAATTCTTAAGTCATCTGGAAGAACAAAAAAATAAGAATAGTCAAAAGAAAAATGTTAAACCAGACTTCCCCTTACAAACATTAAAGCTATTAAGTAAGCATAATGCTAAGCATTGTGTGCCTCTGAAATGCAAACTGATGGATAAATAGAATATCATATATGAAAATTTCATGAAATGGATTCATTATGAAAGAAAATTTATTTTGCGAAAAGGTGATATTTCAAAACAGATATACGAATCATTCAATTAATTGCAATGTGACAAGTGGCTAATTGCTCAGAAAACTGATAACCCCATTATCATTAAGTAGATGAATGAATCATTCAGTAAATGATATTGAAATAAGTGAAAAATTGTTTAAAAATACAATGACCGCATTTTTAATTAATCTCATTATTAGCTATGCTAATGGCTATAGTAAATATATTATAAAGCACATACAATTTTTCCTCATCAGAAAGCAGCTTTATTTCAGGCTCTATCTATTCTAACCTCTACCACACAAAAAGACTTTGAAGAGCTCTACACTTAGCAAACAAACAGAGAAGAGAGATCAAAGGCAAATCCCCAACACTGTGGCTTGAAAGTAACAAATACTATTTTGACTCATATTCCATTGATGAAGTGTAGTCACATAATCCAACCTAGGTGAAAATCAGGCCTATAATACATGATTCCTGGCAGGGAAATAGAGAATGAGCAATGAGGGTTGTTAATGGATAGCTGTTCCTGTCTGTTCCATACATTGTGCAGCAAAATAAAATAAAGGCAAATCACATATTTAAATGTGAACTTACTAATATAAAATTTTAGTTATATTTATGTACTTTAAATTTAAAGTAGCCTTTTATATATAATCTAATAGGTAAGACACAAAATAAGAACTGGTGAATTTAAGTAGATACATATTTTTGAAGGTTTGCATATAAAACAACTCAAAACTACTTGAGCAAAATTAAAATCAATACAGAAAAAAATGCTCCATGTATGACAAACCCTTGGAACTTATCTATAAAACTTCATATAAATCAATAAGAAAAGTCAATGCCAGTACTATGAACTGACAATATACAAATGAAGGAATTTAAATGGTGAGTATACATATAGAATAATTTCGTTTAATATTCAAATTTTAAAAACTTAAAGATAACAATACCTGGAGTCCCACTTTTAGTTATGATAGATGATAGATTTATCCTCTAACAATAAAAAAACTAAAAACTTAAACAAAACATATGAAACAACTTTTTTCAGACACTCTTCTCTCTTCTCTTGAGAGAAGAGGAAAAAAATAGGTGAGCAGTACAGTTGTCTTCTGTCTGGAGATGATTTTCAAACAGGGTCAGGGGAGCCACAAAGCACAATGACTTCACTGAAGTAAAGAGATGGAGATCAGAATATGAAGCTCAGATACCTGGAAATTATGGAGCAGAGTTATGAAAAAGTAAGATGATGCATAAAGAAAGAGCTCCAGACATCTGCTTAGACATTCCGCGTGAGTGTTTGCTTATCACTAAGCTGAGAAGCCATACATAGAAACTTTACAAACCCAGTCAAAAACAAAAGGAGGTGGTCTGGTAACATCAATTATTCTTGGGGTTCAAATAAGGAAGAAGAGGAGACATATCTGAGCCACAATCAGCCAGAGTCGACAGTTCTCAATGATTTGCTGGGACATTTAGTGGAGACCTTAGAGGGGTCACGGGTAAGTGGTAGAGACAAACTATACTGGAGTGAAAGCTACTGTATTATGAAATCATCAAAGCTTAAGTAGAGACCTCAAAAGGATTGTAGATTAAGGTAAATCCTTGCCAAAACAAAGCTTCCCACATTCTAAAGAAAGATAATGGCTAAAACTTTTCTAAATTTGACAAAAACTATAAAGCCATGAATTAAAGAAGCTCAACGACCCCCAAGAACAATCACAATCATAATTACGAAGAGAGAGTACCAAGATGGCTGACCAGAGGCATAGGCTGCCAGATCATCTCAGAAAGAAGGAAAAGTTTTAGATGAAACAAACATAGATGGGGTGTGATTGTGAGGGAAAAGTGCTAGAATCTACCAGAGATTCCCTGGAAGAAGTTGTGGAGCAAAACAAGAAGGAACAAGATATTCGCAGAGATCAGCTCCCAGGAGATTGGAGCGTGGCGAGAGGAGTAGGCGGGGGTTCTGTTTCTCCTTCCCTCACACTTCTGGAA
The DNA here is from genome assembly GCA_004363605.1 of Indri indri. Lineage (NCBI taxonomy): Eukaryota > Metazoa > Chordata > Mammalia > Primates > Indriidae > Indri > Indri indri. The sequence goes on from RJWJ010017169.1 coordinate 25,464, forward strand.
GTCAGCAGGCTCCTCCTGAACTGCTGGGGAGCCTTTCTCCCTCATAAGCCCAAGGGCTGCTGCCACCAGTGGACTGGGAGCTTCTTGAGAACAAAGTACCCAGCTGATAGCCCCACTGGGGTCACTTTGCATCACCACAGACCCAAGCCAAGATGGCAGGTGCCCTATTGCTTCTCCATCCACTGTGCGCCTTTGAGCTTCCCAGGGAGCTTCAGCCCCTCAGTGTTTGTCTCAATGGTTCCCACACAAATATTTCCGAGCTCTGGCCCAGACTGCAGGAGCCAGAGGGGCCAGTTAGTCCCTGGGGATCTTTGTGACTCCAGAGCTTGGACATTCCTGGTGAGACGCCTTCTGGAAAGAGGAACAGAGCGGACCAGAGCACTAGCTTTCTTCCATTCAGACTCTTCCTCCCGCAACCCTCCTCCACTCACTGCTGCTCAGAGGGATGAATGAGCAGGGACTCTCAGAAGCAACTGGTTCCCCTCTGTTGGGGTGGGCCTACACATCAAGGCTCTTGCAGAGAGTGGGGCTCACAAATTTCCTATTAAAGACCTGCAGCAGACCAAAGGGTGCTGGGTCTTTGAGCTCCCTGCCCACTGCCTGCTCCCCCAGGTATTGCTCATCTGGCTGCTGCAGCAGAGCAGGGAAACCCTGAAGCGGTGGCACATCAAACCTACCATAGCGCTCCGTGGGCAACTCGGGACTAGCACCAACACGGTCAGGGACTGAACTTGGGGGACCCGGGGACAAACCTGCAGGCCAGATTTCATACCCCCAGGACTCATTTGTGTTGCTCAGGGGCACGGAAGGGAGATTTGTGAAGTAATCTCGAGGTGCAAGGGAGCCCAAGTGGGCAGAGCTGAGAGGATAGTGCAGTGTGGGTCTGAGCCCCGCGCACTCACAGAGAAACCTTCCGCCCACGGGGAGCCTCGCTCCCGGCCTGGGCGAGATCCTGGGCAGGGAAGGGCTACAGCACCGTTGCTGTCCAGCTCAGCCAGTATGAGCGCCTGCCTGCAGCCAGACACAAGAAGACTGCAGGGCAGACGCAGAGGGAGAAGAGTGAGGCCCACTCCTGACAGCCAGGTGGTGAATCCCGGACAGCACTGCCCCCACAGGTGGACTTTCTGGCTGGCGGGGCTGTTTCAGTCCCTTCTGGTGGCGTTCCCTAGCAGCCTGGGACTGGATCCTTGACCCCTGCAAAGACAGCTCCCTTTGTGGAGCCCGAAGGCAGGCTCACCCCACCCAGCCCTGCCCAGCCTCACTTCTCCACCCATCTCTGCTGTGGTGGAGAAAAAGGAGGCCCTTGGGACCTCCAGGGTCCCACCCATCACCTGGGGCATTTGAGTGCTTCTCTTGAAGGGCTAGAGCTGGTCGCACGTTCCCAAAAATGACCACTGCAGTTGGTTCTTTCTGGCAAGTGCCACCAACTGTCAGAGAAGACAAGTTGTATAGCGGTTTACAGCATTTACTGCCTCAATCATATAGAATATGGCTGAATCTTACCCACAAGCACCGCCTACTGTCTCAGAAATTAAACTGGGCATCCCAATATAATTCACACTTAAGAAAACCACAGGGCTGGGGAAAGAAAAAAGGATTGCAAAGACCTCCATGCTCTCTCACCAACAAGAGACAGGGAATCTGCCCATGCATGTAGCTCACCACTGCTAAAGCCTACAAACAACTAGGAACTGAGATAACTCCCACATTAAGGATGTCTATAATGAAGGCATCCATCCGGAACTTAGACGCCATCAAAGCACCCATAAGCAAAGCCAAAGTTTCTTACCCGACATATGATACAAACACAACCTTAAGATTGTGTGTTGGGGTCAAAGCCCCAACTAAACAAAAGAAAATAAAAAAACTCCTCCTAGATAATTACTCAAGACAAATGAAAACCCATAAAGAAAGATTTCCATATAAAAGTTTATAGCAGCTTTTGCATCATAGCAACAAACCTAAAAGAACCCAAATGCCTGTTGATAAGTTAATAGACATGTTGTGGTATACTCAGCAATAAATATTAACAATCTGTTGAAAACATTATGCTGAGTGAAATAAGCCATACATAAAAGAATATTATCTCATTTATATAAAAGTATAGAAAAGATAACCTAATACCTAGTGACAAACAAAGAATCAATTGGCAACCTGGGGCCAGGGTTGGAGAAAGAATGAACACCAGAGAGACACAAAAAAACTTTTTGAGGTAATTAAAAGTTTCTGTTACAACCATTATAGTAGAAAAATCATTCAGCTACTTGATATACAAGCTATTTATTTTATCAAGATGGGAATATTTGAAGATAATAACTCTTCTTTCTAAGGCAATGAAATAATGGAAAGACTCATTACTTAATTGGTTTGTTTTAAAGTATTGTGGAATAAGTTACAAAGACCAAAAGGGAAAAATGAAAATACCCATGAAAGGATATTACATAAGATGAAGAATACTGTGATGTGGTTATGGAACAAGGTTGGGCTAAGCTGTCTTTCATTCATTCTACAGCAAACAAACCAGTTTTGTTTTTTACAGCACTGGTAATTTACACAAGTGCATTTATGAGACTCTTTGGAATTCATAATTAAGGTGGCAGTCTTTTATTCTATGTGAGCTATACTTTAATAAGTTTGATTTACATATAAACATTATATACATATTTATTTAATTGACATCTTTTATTTACCCAGAGTTTCTACTATGATCTCAAATAAAAATGCTTCTTTTGGAATGCTGCCTTTCACATATATTTGCTGTTTGGCTATTGCAGAGTCCAAGAAAGAAATAACATAATCCCCAGGCCCAAGAGTGGGCATGTAGCCATATCTATGAATATTTACTCATCGATTTATTAAAATTTTATTAATTCATCAGTTCATGACAGGAACTCTAGTAAGTGCTTGGTAATCAGACACCTTTCCCAGAAATGTTCCAATTTGATCTCTGAAAAAATAAATCACTTCTACTTTAGGGCACATGTTATAAATGTGAGCCTGAGTGCAATAAGCTTCTCTGTGAGGAAAAAGATAGTCTGCATTTGAAGAAAAGGAAGCTGACTCAGAGGGAAAATCACCCATAGCAGTAGTGGGAAATGGTTCGAAAGCTTTGGGTGAGGGACTGGAGTGTTAGATGGAAAGGTAAGGAGACTTTTGGCTCTAGCAAATAATGATTGATAGATAGATAGGGCCATCCTGTAGAAAGTGTAGAAAATCTTAAGGTTACTGTTAGCAAGAGAAGCAGAGATCATACATATGTCTAAGTTATTAAGAAGCATGGAGAACGTACAAATGTCTGTAACAGAGAAATACACAGTGAGGAACCACAAGCAGTTCAAGTACATTGATAATAAAGTGAAAGTAGGAAGAAATTTTGACTGAGCTTGTTTGGTGTAAAGGGATGAAGGAAAGGTTAGCCCAACCTTGCTCTATAACTATTTCACAGTTTTCTTGATCTTATTCAATGTCTTCTCACGGATTTTTCCATTTTTCCCATAAACTTGTTCAAATAGTCTTCTGCAAAGAATTATTAAAAAGAGTTAGACTTCAAAGTCATTCTACAGCATGCAGTGGACTTTTATCATTTTGGCTATAATATGAACACAGAAGATATATATTTAGCAAATAACCACCATTCTAGAGGATCTATTTTTGAATACAAAAAATTTAACATAATTTGAAAAGTATTTGAAAATTTACTGAGGGTGGGAATATTTATGCACATATTAATAGAAACAGTAATTTAGATAGGACCATTATAGTAGAAAATAAATTGGCTATTGATATACAAGTTATTTATTTTGTTAAGATGAGGATATTTGAATATATAACTCTTATTTTTAATGCTGTGAAACAATAGACAGATTCACCATTTAATTGATTTGTTTTCAAAGTATTATGGAATAAGATACAAAGCCACAAGTATTGTTTTAATTTGTTCTGTTTATACACTGTTCTTAACTCACAAATTTACATATTGTTCACAGGTGAATTAAAATGAATGATTATTATACTGTATACATTTGGAAAACATCAAAAGTGCATCAAACACTTCCTCCAAAAACATATAGATGCATCCAGCTCAATTCAATTTAATTAAACAAAATGTTCTTGTGCACAAAAAATAGTTTTGTGAAAAGTTATAGATCTAGTTATTGAAGGCAATATGAGATGAGTAAAACACAGGCATTCCCCTTCAAGACAATATTTTAGGGAGACAAAGCATTCACAAATATATTACCACCTCAGAGTTTTGCTGGCATCCACCCTAAATTGATTAAATGTAACGAAGTACTTTTCTCTGTATTGCATATGCATTTGACAATTAGAGATGAAAATTGTATATTTAATTTAAATTGCTTCAAATAAACATTAACTGATTGCCTAATATACAGCAGGCATCATTCTAGCAGGTGTTGATATTACGTTCAATGAAAACATCTGATTCCCTAAACATGGAAGTTTATGTCTGGAACTGAAGACTGATATTAAATAAATTGTTTGGAATATAATGTTGGTAGCTCAACTCAGGCAGTAATGAATCTAATTCAAACTTTGTTGTTTGTGTAAATGCATAAATGTAAATGTAAGTGTGTGTGTATCTATGTGTATGTGCCTTAGCATATATTTGAATACACAATATTTTATTAGATTTCTCTACAAGAACAAGAACAAAAACACTAATATGTGTCTACTGCAAGTATCAAAACAACAGAAAGATAACCAAATAGAAATTCTCCATTACCCCTCTCTTCACTAATTCCTTCATCTTGCCTACTCAACCTGCCCATAACTAATGTCAAAAACCTGGAGTATATAAGCTTCCAGATCTTTCTCTTTGTTCATATATGTTCAAGTACTTATACAAATATTTAAGAGTGCTTTTTGACATTTTAGTATATTTCTAAAACCTTTGCTTTTTACATATCCCTTTCTCTGTGTATGTGTACTTATGTGTATATATAAGTATGTAAAACTTTCTAATTGCTTTTTTACTTAAAAATAAATTATGAACAATCCTCCAAATCAGTACCAAATCCATAAATATAGATCTAGGTCATTATTTTCCAATTATGTGTTAATTATACATAGTGTTTAAGAATATAGACTTCAGAAGCAGACTGAAATTTCATCCAATCTCCCCCACTTATTATTAATGTGGCTTTGTGTACATTATTTAAATTATCTTTGCTTCAGTTTTTTCATCTATAAAATGGAAATAATAATGTTGCCTAACATATACAATTGTTGGGAGATTAAATAAAATATTAGCTATAAAGTGCTTAAAAAGGTCGTGGCCCATCAAAGGTGATTTGTAATATTTGCTACTGTCATCATCATCAGTATTATAAATAAAATATTAAGTAAACATATCCCTATAGATGTGGCTTCAAATTTTTCCTGTTTTGCTACAAATTATTAGAAATATCTTCTAAATATATTTTTACTTGCAGGTAGATGTAATTATTATTTTTAGGTTGTTTTACTATAATGTAATGTAGCAAAATATATATCCATCTGGAATTCATGAGAATATCTGCTACTCCACATACTAATAAGCATTGGAAAGTTCCATGCTCTTTAATTATTCCCAGTCTAAAAAATGAAAAGCTGTATTTAATTTGTACATCCTCAGGAACTAGAGATGTTTTGAGTATCACTTCATATGTTTGTTTGGCCTATGAACATTCCCTTCTATGAATTGTGAATTTGCATTCTTTGCCCCTTTTCTGTTTAAGGCTTTTAATTACAACTGAGTAAAAATTATTTTTACATTTTTCATACTGACATCTTATCTCTCCTATGAATTGAGAGAGAATATCCATAATATGGGGATCTATTTAATGTCCCGTTGCTTCAGAGTAAATAAAAAATGACAGATGGGACTCTGCTCATCATTCGTACTATCCAGGTCTGGGCCATTTCATAGTTTGAGCATCTTGCTAAGCCAAGCATAATTATATTAAAATAAATATTGTCCATACAATATCTTATATATTTTTTCATGACCATTTAACATAAGCGACCATATTCAACACCTGTGATTTTTGACTTATGTTCTGTGTTAACAGTGTTAATTTCTATAGGTCAAGTGAAGTTTCATAGCAACTTTTCTTTATGTGTCTTGAACTTTGTAACATTTTTTTTTTTTTTGTCTTTCTCTGTATGGAAGCTAAGGATTTTAGCAGTATTTGTCTAATTTCCCTTTTAAATTATCTTCCCTAGATTACCTGGAGCCTTTCAATAAACATATTCAGATTGTTCTTTAGGTTTGAGAAATTCTACTCTATTGTTGGTTTTGTTATTCCTTCATATCTGTCCATTTTTATTTTTCTGGAACTTTTATTATTTACATGTTATGTCTCCTATGTCTTTCATTTTTACCTCTTAATATTTTATTTCATGAATCTCATTTCATTTTCAAGTATTATCATTATAACATATTTCTTAATCCTCTAAGCAAATAATTTGTTTTCAAAAGTAGATTTTACTATTTTCAGTGTACCTAATACATTTTTTATACATGAAATATGTTTTGGGTTTTAATATTCTTCCATCTTTGTGTTTTATGTGTGTGTAGGTGTGTGTGTGCCTGCACACATGTGTGTACTCCAACTGGATCTTCCAAAGAGTTTTATTTTTTGTTGCTCCCTCTCCTATCTGACTTTTCTGTTATTGTCCCCTTCAGCAGGCGTTACATGTTCAAGGCTTTCAAAGCTCCCCTTAGCCTTTGATTCTTGATTTTTAAAAAATTATTTTCCTTTTCCTCTCTATATTATATCTCCTGTAGAGTCCAGACAAGCAGCTAATCTCTCTTGAGATGCTACATGCAAATAATCATTAAGTGGAACAGTAGTTGTGCTCTTACTGAATTTCTATGAACACATGTACACACAGATAAACATCTTTCCTGTTCAACCAGGTCACTCTAGATGCAAGAACAGTCTTCCCTCCATCATTCTGTCTAGGAGCAAATTCACCTACACATTCAGATTGCCTCTGTGTTCTCAGGGGTCAGAGAGTCAGGAAGGCTTCTCATTATCACACACTTATGCTGGTACAGCCCTTTTCTGAGGTGACTCAAAGTTATTCTCAGGTAAGATATCTGGGACCTCAAGTCAGCCCTTATGTCATAAACATGCTGTGTTCCATTTCCCTGGTTCTCAATGGTTCAGACATGCACTGCAGATGCCCAATTTACCTACACTACCTCCATCTTATTCCAGAGATACCTCAAGTGAAGTTGGTAAATTGAGAGCTTCCATGAATCAAAAACAAGATGCCATCTTTCAGGATTGATTCCAATATTTTTTTCTTTTTTCTTTTTTTCCTCTCTTCCTCCTTCCCTCTCTTTCTTCCTTCCTTCCTTCCTTCCTTCCTTCCTTCCTTCCTTCCTTCCTTCCTTCCTTCCTTCCTTCCTTTCTTTCTTTTTTTCTTTCTTTTTCTTTCTTTCTTTCCTCTTTTGTTTCTGAGAATCACAGAGAATAAGTCAGTAAGATATAGACAGCTGGGTCACAGTACAAATAATTTTGTAATCTGAATTATTTTTGCCAGTGTTTTATAATTAATCATCTATTTTACTATTCAAACATTGTTTGAAAAAATTTGTTGATAATGTCTTACATCATTTATCCATTCATCTCCATTTCAAAATCTTTAAGAATTAACAAATCAATCTATTTTTCACATTTAAATCTAAATATTACATGCTGAAATATATTTTTCAGAGTCTATATGTATCCAGATTACAAATCAAATTAATTACTTTTATTAACTAGCCTAATTGATTTTATTAGGGAGCATAAAATTAACTTGACTATATTTGCCTGATTTTGATTTGATACATCTGTGTATCTTGCACATTTGACTGACTGGACCTTTCATAACAACAGCAAAAGAAAACCGTACATATTTGTGCATCTATATTCAAGTTTAGTTGACTATGCAAAGCATTTTAAATAACAGATATCTCAAATTTAAATCTATAACACTTTAGTTCAATTATCTTGAAATCTGGTTGGTATTCTGTTTTGAAATTTAATTGAATCTACTTCCATATCTGATCATGGACTTAATGATTATATATTCTATTGTTCTTAAATAAAATTAACACTGTGAGAAATGTACATTCCATAATGCCTTGACACTTTAAATTCAGTTAACATTATGTTAACATAAATTGAATTTTAAAAATAG
>RJWJ010017170.1:0-33401 GCA_004363605.1 Indri indri
ATAGCATCTCACCTCACTTAGAGGAATACATTGTTTTGGAAATGAGTTATTCAGGCCTGGGTTGAATTCTGTTTCCGTTACTGGTTTCATTAAGCCTCTTGGCCTAGTGTGTTTACATCTGAAAATGGAAATAATTAAACATACCTGGAGTATTACTGTGAAGATGACATCAGATGAAGATGCAAATGTTGTGCATCTAATTAGCAATCAATAAATATTGGTCTCTACCGTCATTTCTCGACAACTTTAGTGTGATGCAAATGATCCACACATGTAGGAGTTGGTGAGCCTGCTCAGATGAAACCATTCGTCCTGGAAACAGTGCAAAATGGGAACCAGCAATTTCAGATGCTAAATGGCGCAGCAGAAGGGCAGCGTGTGAGCCAGATTAAGAATGCATGTGAACTGGCTCCCCTTGCCCTCCTCTGTCTTATCAGCACGGAAGGCTGTCTGACTGAAGAGTGAATTTACATTATTGAGGAGTAATCAGTGACGAAAAGCTAAGAATTGGTGTTGAGAAGCTCAATTTTCCTTGATCAGGGTCTAGAAAGTCTTACTGACAGCTGGCTCCACTTTGCTGTGATAGGAAAAAGGTGATAGAGGAAATGCCCAGTGAAGATCGTTCAGGAAATAAAGTGGGCATCAAACAGCCGACAGGAGGCTGATGCCTTGCTGAGCCTTTCTGTGCTTGATGTATTAAAAAGGTTGATGTATTAAAAAGGTAGATTGAATAGGCATTTTAAAATTGTAAAGATGATCATATTGTTTTTTGATGCATTTCTAATGATCCCTGTCAGCTGAAGCGTTCTCCACTGCGTGTGGTTTCTCAGGCCTTCAGCAGTGAGCCAGTCACCTCTGAGATGGAGCTGGCAGGAGGGACCTGCCTATGGCCGGACACCAATGTTGTACCTTGTACTGGTGCACAAACTTCATTGCCTTGTCCCTCCAAGCGTGGCTCACAGATAAGCAGTATGTCATCGTCTGGAAGCTCTGAGAAAGGCATCAGCTCACACCCCACCTCCTGGGTCAGAATCTGCATTTTTTACAAGATCCCCAGATGAGTCTCATACGTGTAAAACATAGAGAAACTGTTTACCTACTTCCCACCTCCTGAGATTCTGAGTCAATCCTCCCATCACAGGGCTCAGGAATCTGCGTTTTTTTTATAAGAAAGGTTGTCTTCAGATCACACTTCGAAAGAGTCTGCTCTTAATTTACTCATTCCACTTTCGTATCGTGGGCATTTCCACTGGGAAGATCTGGAAGGCTGAAAATGAAATGTATTTATGTTCAGTGGTCAGCTCCCCTCTTGGGCTGGGCTACCTCAACAGCACCACTGCGTGCTTTATAAATGAACTTTAATATCTAGCTTGAAAGCAACAGTGACATATATACTTGTTTATGTGTGTATTAGCACACATACATTCACTTTGGTTTTATTTTGTAAATTCTCTAGGAACCTGGAAAAAATACAACAGAGTAATAGAAACAGGATTTTTTCCCCCCTTTGGAGAAAATAAAACCCCTGTTAAATAAATAGACACATTTCTTTAAATGTTGGAAGCTCCCCCCAGAGTCCGTGAGCACCAGTAGAAGCAGAGCTTGTCTCTGCAAAGTAAATTGAATGTGTTTAATCAAATTACTCTGGGGAGATTCGCCAGCAGAATGCAGTGGGAGGTGACCTTATGCCAGGGTTCCCGTTTGCTTGCTAATGCTTTCTTTCTGTGTTATTTTTTTAAGGTGGGCAGTAAAAGCCAATTGATCTTGGACTATCTATGCCAATCTTCATTCTCAGCTATGGAGAGCACTGCCAAGTTGGAAAGTCTAAAAGGAGCAGAATCGGAATTAAAGGGGAAGGAGAAAAAATAGCATTTCCGCAGAGAAACCTGGAGGAAGGACACTGAGAAAAAATGTACAGAAGGATAAGTTTACCTGTTGAGAGAAATGTTTTATTTAATCCTTGAAAAGGACAAATGTAGGTAAAGAACATGCCCCAATATGCATATGAAGCAGGGGCTTACGGAAATGCAGTTTGGATTATAAAATGTCGAAGGTGGCAAGATGCTTGGATATCATGTGGTCCATCTTTTGCTCATAGATATGGTAACTGAGGCCCAGAGAGAAATGATCTCACTAAAGAGATCTAGGAATTGAGAGAGAGAGAGAGAGAGAGAGAGAGAGAGAGAGAGAGAGAGAGAGAGAAACTCCTCATCTCCTGGGTTTCTTCTAGAAACTCTGGAGTTATCTTGCCTCCTTTCTTTCCCTCACAGCTCTTTTAATCCATTGGTAAGTTCTGCCACCAGTATTTCCAAACCTACCCATGGCTCCTACTCTCTACCCTGAGATCATCTAAATTCAAGCCACAATCCCCTCCATCTACGTTCCAGCCACCCTGGCTTCCCTTCAGTTCCTCAAACCTGCCAGATTATTCTTCACCACAGGGCCTTTACACAGGCTGTTTCCTCTCATTTCTTGTCCATTGGCCACAACTTCTCTGCTGGTTCCTGCTTATAGTTCAGCTAAAATGTCTCTTCTCCACGGAACTAACCCTGAAACATTTTACGTGTGCCTTCTCTGGTCAACTTAACAATGCATGCTTCAAGTTTATCACTGCATGTCCCATAACTGATCATCCATAATTTTCAGTCTATGCTGCCATAATACAGTGCTCAACAGAAAAATCATTAGGATGACCGTATCATTTATTGTGCAAACCCAGATACTTTGGAGCGCGAAAGGAGTGCTATTAATATTTTTGCCAGGACAACAGACTTAAACCAAAATGAACTGGACATCTGGCTGGGATAGTTGTAATGATATTCTGATGTGGAAATAGTATTTGTTCATGTGTGATATTTCCTAGACAAGGAGAGACAGAATAATTGTAGCAGAGTTTAAAACTTCACCAAGGGTGGGGGGCGGGGGGGGGAGCTCTAAGCTTCACTGCTGTGCAGAAATGTTGCAGTTCTATTTTAGGGCTGAAAGCCTTTTGAGAAGATAGGGACATTTAAAAACAATATTTTAGTTTATATTTTTGGAATGCTAGGAGAGAGGATATTAAATGTTCACAACATGAAGAAATGATAGATGTTAAAGGTGATGGATATGCTAATTACCCTGCTTTGATCATTACACATTGTAGACTTGTATGGAAATATCCCCTGTATCCCATAAATATGTACAATTATTACATGCCAACTAAAAACAAAATGAAATGTAAAAATAAAAAGAAATCCTGCACTCAGTCTCCCTCCCTGCAGATCCCTAGCCTTGTGTGGGTCTCTGCTAAAGACGGCTTCCGCTTCCTTCTCTGTTCATAGGAACCACCGCCCTGCAGACCCAGAACTTCACTTCTAGCTGCATTCGTGGGGAACCTGCAAGCCGGCATTGCGAGAGCAGTGTTTTCTGAGAACTTTTAAAATTTCCCAAGTAGCGTGACTAGCACCCAAGTGATCAACTGGGGTATAAATTATTGTTTAATTATTGCTCTGGTTAAAAAATTGTACAGGTTTTGAGTGATCTGCTGTGATTTTTATTTCTCTGATGAGCCCTGCTATTTTTGTGCCCCATTTTGTAGAGCAAATGATTTTTTTGGGAAGACATATATTGGGCCATAGCAGAAACATCTAAATCATCTAATATGTATCAGATGATTTTACTTGTTTGTCTTCCTGATGAGAAGGTACATTTCCCCAGGGTGGGTTCACTTTATTTCACTCACTAGTGACCCCAGCACTTGGCACGGCAGAGTGGATAGTAGAGCCGAAATACGTATTTCAGTCATGATTGAAAGGATACACTTACATCTCTTCTTTCTTTCTTTTTTTGAATGAAAGAACAAAATCGAGTGCCATTTTGAATTTGGGGCCAGGCTAAATACTTAGGAAGCAGAAATGAATAAGAAATGTCTCTGCCTTTAAGATCTTCTTGATCAAGTGGAAAATGAAAATGTCAGGGAGAGTGTACATGTTACTACGCTGTTAGTCCTTCGGCTCCAAATTCATGCTTTCTGCACTCAGCTTTATGATACCTGGGCTGGACGTTTGAGAACCACATTTCTGCTTTTCCATCTGGCTCCCTGTCAGGCCGCAACTGTTGAGAGGTGCTAGAGGGAGACCCAAGGCTGGAAGAAAAGAAGGGACTGTTTCCTCTCTTTCTGTTCCACGCAAACTTCCAGCAGGACTCGTGTCTGCTCTCTGCTGCTAAATAAGTTCCTGCCAGCATCTCCCCTGCCTTACCTCTCCACCCAAGCAGTGGTAGGTCCACCCTTGTAGCAGCATATGAGTCCAGCTCACACTTTAGTTAATGCTCACAGACTCAGCCTGATGATGCATCTCTCAGAGACATCAGTGTCAGCCAAGGCTCCATCCTCAGGGATGTGGGCGGCAACAGCACGAGCTCATCCTCTGAGCTCAGAGTGACCAGCACCAGCAGAATGATGCCGCCTCCTGAGTGGCCTGAGTTTCAGCTCCACAGACCTCTGCTCCAAGCTTCTAAGTTTTAAAGTGTTCAACCCCTTCCGTTTGTTCCCTCAGCTCTGTGTGGGGTAGTTGTTTCTTACACTTGTTCTCTTTTTGCCTTTTCAGTTTCCTAGCTAACAACGACATCGTCATTTATAATTCTTCGTATTAAATTATCTCTATTAAAATAACTGGTATGCTGTCTGTGCCTTGATGGGGCCCTGACTAATAAAGAAATTGGGAAAGGAGTGGTCCCGGAAAGCAGACACTGTGATTCCCAAAGAGACAGGAAATAAGATGTTTCCAAAGTCAAATGTAAAATTTATACAAAGGAAAAGGGCTGGGAGTTTTGAATTTATGGATGTGTCACTAATTTATGTGTCTTCAAAGGCAGTGTTAATGTTCAGTGCTGTTGAGGCTACACTGAAGAGCCAATTAATCCTAAAATCATCGAAGTGACACGGTTATATTAGTAACCATAAATAAAACCTCTCAGGTGATTTTCGAATGATGAATATATGTACCATTTCCACCGCCTACGCAGAATTGAATTGTTGGATTTAATTACAATGTAACAATTGCTCTATTTGTGTAATATTATTTATATTACCGTCTAATTATTTTCAGCATTATTTGCAGAATCATTATTTTAAAACAAGAATTATATAATTATTTACACAGTTGTGCTATGTGCATAACAGGAAATGATTTGACATAGATAGTAATTAGTGATCCCTTAGAAAGGCGAAATTGAAATTTATCCCTCTATTTAAATATTGAATCCCCCAAATTCTCTCCTCTTTTATGAACTCTCCCTACGAGAGTTTCTGTAGCTTCTCAGTTATACATAAAGGGAATGTATGTTTTTATTCTGTGGATTTTACCCATATGCTTTCAGCTTCTCATCAAATTTTTGCAGTATCTATGCACAGCATTCTAGTCTGGTTATAAATGCCCAGCAAACATGATTGGCATTGGTTTAGTTGTTTTGGTATTTTGTCTGTAACAAAGGAAACAGTAGTATATGGCTGGTAGACTATAGAGTCAAGAACTGTAGAATGGATTTTGTAATCAGAGAGTTCTCTGTCCTGTCCTGCTTCTACCCTGAATGACTATATGACCTTGGACATATAACTTAACCTCCAATTCTCAGTGTTCTTATTATTTTTACTGGAGACATTAATATTATGCTATGATTTTCTTGAAGGATTTATTTAGAAGACGCGTGTGAATACTGTGAACAAAGCTTGACAAAAAACAGATACTCGGTTATTAAGGTGATAATATTATATTATTTTGACACTAAAATTCTGAGTAGTTTATTTTCATATAACAACCACGATCAGCCAGGAACTGAAGGCTTGACTCATACAACAGAAAACCACAGCATTTTATTTATTCATACATTTTTTTCCTTATATTCAGGATGATCTGTAACATTTAGGAGGCTTACACTGAGATTAAGATTACAGCAGAAATAAATGAAATAGAGACGAGAAAGACAATAGAAAAGATCAACAAAACAAAGAGTTGTTTTTTTTAAGATAAACAAAATTGACAAACTTATTGCTAGACTAAGAAAATAAAATATGTGATAATAAAACTCTTTCAAGGAAGTAGTGGGCAAACAATTCCTAAGGCTCACACAGGGCTGGGAAGAGTTTACATTCCCAAAGTCCAGAATGGAGAGATCTTATACCACATGGAGCAGAGGCAATATATTAGTGTCCTAGGGCTGCTGTAACAAAGTACCACAAACTAGGTGGCTTAAAACAACAGAAATAAGGCTGGGCATGGTGGCTCACGCCTGTAATCCTAACACTCTGGGAGGCCAAGGCAGGAGGATCACTTGAGGTCAGGAGTTCGAGACCAGCCTGAACAAGAGCCAGACCTTGTCTCTACTAAAAATAGAAAAATTAGCCGGGCATGGTGGTGCGCCCCTGTTATCCCAGCTACTTGGAAGGCTGAGGCAGGAGGATCCCTTGAGCCCAGGAGTTTGAGGTTGAGCTACATTACTATAGCACTCTAGCCTTGGTGATATAGTGAGACTTTGTCTCAAAAAAACCCCACAAAAACAAAAACAGAAATGTATTATCCCACAGATTTGGAGGCCAGAAGCAAAAATCAAGGTGTTGGTAGGGCCATGCTCCCTCTGTAATCTCAGGAGAGAATGTTTCCTTACCTCTTGTAGTTTCTGGTGTTTGCTGACAGTCTGTGTGTTCCTTGTCTTGTGGATGCATCTCTCTGATCTCTGACTGCATTATCATATGACCATCTTCCTGTGTGTCTCTTATCCTCTTCTTATAAGTACACTAGTCACAGAGGATTAAGGGCCCACTCTATTCCAGTATGACATAACCTTAACTGACTATATCTGCAATGACCCTATTGCCAAATGAGGCCACATTCTAAGGTACCAAGGATTAGAACTTTAACATATCTATTTTATGAACACAATTCAATCCATATTAAGTAATTTCCTTAGAATAGTCATTCCTTAGTTGTACAAGCTAGATCAGTCCAAGAATAAAGGCTTCTATGGATACAACACTCCAAAACATAAAAGAAAATATCAGAAAGATAAAGTGATCATCAAGTTACTTAGCTGACGATAAAGTGATCGTCAAGCTGCTTAGCTGAGAGTAAAAACAAAATCCAATACTCTGTAAAGAAATAGAATAAAATCAGTCAAACCAAAAAAACTTTCAGCATTTGTCATCTAATCAAAAGTTACCTACCATGCAAAGAGGCAGGGAAATATTACCCATATCCAGTAAAATAAGACCAATCAATAGAAACATACCCATAGCAGAGATCATTTAATTAGCAGATGAGGTCCATAGAGAATTTATTATAAATATGTTCGCAGATATAACAGAAAACTTGAACACCATCAGGACAAAAAAAGAAAGTAAAAGAGAACAAATTAAAATTCTAGAGAATAAAAAAAATCTATAATGAAAAGTACACTAGATGAAATTAACAGTAGATTTAGACACTGCAGACAAAACAGTGAGATTGAAGATATAATGATATTAACTATCCAAAATGAAGGGCAAAATGCTTGGAAAATCTAAAAATAACAGCAACAGAGAGCTATAGGCCAACACTATATATTGTAACACACATCAAACTGGAGATACAGAAATAGGGATTGAGGAGTGGCAGAAAAATATATTGTAAAAACAACGGCCAGCATTTTTCAAAATTTGATAAAAGCTATAATAAACTCACAGGTCCAAGAAGTTCAATGAACCTCAAGCAAAAGACAAAGAAAAGCACAAAGCAATTAAAATGCTGAACCTATAATAAACAGAAAATCTTAAAAAGAAGAGCAAAGAAAGGACACACGTGTACAGAGGAATAAATATGGGACGGATCATGGGCTTCTAATCTGCATCTGGGCAGCCTAAAGTGACGTGACATTTTAAAAGTGCTGAATGAAAAAACAAAAATGAAAAAACCAAAGAAATGAAAAAAATCCCACACAATATTAACTTAGAATTCTCTATCTGGCAAACATGAAGCTGAAATGAAGGCTCTTTTGGGCAAATGAAAGCTGAGTGAATTCACCATCATGAGACCTGCACTATAAGAAATAACAAAGAAAAAATTTTAATCAGTAGAGAAATAAACAGAATGAAAATTTAGATCTACACACAAAGGATAAAAAGCTCCCAAAATGGTAAATATGTGGGTAAATAAATACAAAGGAAAATTTTCTCTTATTTTTAGCTTGAGTCACAATCTTTAAAAAAAATTTGAAAAAATAACTTATTGCACTATTTGTGACATTAAAATAAATAATATGAATTAAGATACATGACAATAGCACAAAGGATAGGAGGGATGAAATGGAAGTATACTATTGTAAAGCTTTTAAAATATACATGTAGACATATAATAATATACAAATAAGGACTGTGATAAGTTGATGTGTACTATTAATATAATCCCCAAAGGAGCCACGAAAATCTAGAGAAACATAATTAATAAGCCAATCATGGAGGTAAAATAATAATCAAAAAAATAGGAAAAGAAGAAAAAGGAAGTTAGGAGAAACAGAAAGCATAGAGCAAGGTGGTAGAGTTAAACCCAACCATATCAACAATTAAATTAACTGTGCATTCTAATTAAAGGTCTGAACATTCTAGTTTAAAAGCAGAAGTTATCAGTGTGGATTAAAAACAAATTTCAGTGTGGATTAAAAATAGATTTATTCAATCTTATGATCTTCATTATGATCTTCATCTCTTTTGGGATGTGTGTATCTCATTTGTATTTAATTTAATTATTAATATGATTGGCATTTGTCTAACATTTTTTTTCTGTTTGTCTTCTCTTTGTCCCATCTGTTCTTCATTCATCTTTCTTTTTCTTCTTCCTTTATGGATTAATTATTTTTAAGTATTCTATTTAATCCTGTCTTTAGCTTTTTAGCTCTATCTTTGTATATTGCTAGTGATTTTTGCAGTGATTGCAATATGAATCTGTAACATTTTACATTTCATTTAGATTTAATATTATACTGGGTCTCATAAATGATGGAAACCTCCAACATTTTAATTTCTTATTTTCTTCATCTTGTGTGCAATTGTTTTATATATCCACACACATGTATATATTACATTTACATATATATCCCCAAATAAAATGTTACATATAGTTTGCTCTCAATAGTCATGTGACCTATAAGCAAATTAAGAGAATAAAAAAATTATATTTACTATCTACTTAACTATTTCTGATGTTTTTCTTTTGGGGGGGTGTGAATATGATGTTTGGATGACTTTATTATTCTTGGTGGGATGAGAACAGAGAGACAAGGGTGGAGGAGTGTATGGCATGATATTTTCCCCCGTTTTTCCTGTTAAACCATTGGGTTGTTTTTGATTAATTTCTTTGGAAGTAAGAGTTTAGAGTCTATATAAGAAAGAGGGAATGTAACATAAAAAAAAAAATTGAGAAACCCTGGCACAAATGTTACTGCTTTAAAGCACTAATAAACAGCTATTATTCTGCCTCTCTAATATCTATTTACTAATTTTCCTGTAACATGCCCCAAGGTTTTCTTTTATTGTTAGGAAGCGGTCTTCTTCTAGTCTTAGGGGGAGCAGCAGGATTTATCCACCCTTAGATACATGGGTGGAACATGACAGAGGCCTTTTCAATTAATATTTTCTACTTCTATATCCTTGGTTCAGGGATGGGCATGGGACACAAAGTAGGAAAAACAGGGATTATCTCAATACATCTTTTAAAATGTCTGTGAGCAGGAAGGTCTTCTGGGGCTGGTGATGCTGGCTATCTCTATGCCTGGGCCCGAAACAGACGAATGAAAATCAAATCTAACCCACGGAAGGGGTAAGCAAGCTCAAGTCCTGATGCATCACACACGTTCTTAGACCCAGCCATGCCTGAATGAACCTTTCATGTATGAAAGCCAAGAAATTATTTGTATGGCTTAATAATTTTAAGTTACATTTCTCAAAGTAAAGTTGAGTGAGAAAGAGCCAGCAAAATACTTATTCTCCCATGCCAGCCCTTCCCCAGTCCTGCTGTTCCTAGTTCATGACAAATTGTAGAACTCTGGCCCTTTGAGAGCTTAGCATGGCCACTACCGAATGATGGCTCGGTCCGCAGTGGAAGAGACAGTCCTCCAAAAAGCAATTGGCCTGTCAGCAACAGATTAAAATCAAAGAAGTTGAAATGTAAACACTTCTCATGAGAACTCCTCAAAAGTAGCTAAAAGACATTGAGGGGGAACTGATGTCTAATGGTCACATATATGGGGCTGGCATTGATGTTATATGACCTCATTTATACTCAATGACGACTGGAATATTTGAGTTACATAAACCGTAGGGTGCAGACAGCAAGATGCAAAGTTGGAAAAGGCATTCCAAAGAGTGTTAATAGCCCTGACAGACAGAAAAAGGCTTAAAGAAACATGATGCTTGTGGATAATAGCATATAGTTGGGTATGACTGGAGCAATGTGATTATGTTTGTAGGGAAAGAGCATACAGCTTTAGAGACAGGTGAGCCTAGCTCACTTCATTTTCAAGAAATATTAATGCCTACACTGACTCCTTAGCCTAGCATCCAAGATCCATTTTCATATCAAATCTCCTCCTCAAATTTTCTTCATCCAAACTCTTCTCCCTCCTCCATGACCTTTGCTCAAGGTCATTTTCCTTTCCTGGAGTCTCCTCCTCCAGCAATTGCAACCAACTCCATTCATCTTAGGGTAATGACAAATTGCTTTGCTTTGTAATTTACCCTTTTAAAGCTCATCCATCTTACCAAAATAGTCTGTAAGCTCACTGAGGGGAAAGGGGAGAGTATTATGCTCTTCATTTTCTACCTTCTAAAGGGCCTGTGTATGGTTTCCAATGGATCAAAAGTTTGAGGGTTTGTGGATAAGATCCAAGAATATCAGCCTGTGGCTTTCCTTTGGCTTTCTATTTCCTAGGGAATCCGAGGATCAGGCCTTACACCTGCGTATATTTTCTTAAAAGGGATTTGAAAGGTATCACTCTGATCACCCTCTAGAAACAGACGTCGGTGCTCTCACCTCCCAGGTAGATCCTGGCAAGGTCCCAAAGGCTCCCTGTCACTGTGCAGCAGCAGCAGCTGCAGGGCTTCAGAGATTGGCAGTGGTGGGGAGAGAGGACCCATGGTGGGAAGCTCGTGGCACCTGCTAGTGGCTGTTCTGAGCCATAGAGTTTCCCAGGAGTGGTTGTTTTTTTTGTTTTCTTCCCCAGCCTGTGAAGGCATTACTTTCCCCCAAGCAGCCTTGCGGTTGACTCAGCTGTGTGACTGCTAACAATGCTCAGAGCCACCTTCCCCCCAGGAAAGCTGCGTCTTAGTACACAACTGATCATGCAGGGGAGGGCAGTTGTTAAGATGAGGTGTTGCTGCCTGGATACACATGAGCTGTCATTACAGAGAGCAGGGGTCTTGCTTTTGTAGCTTCTGGGATTTAAAAACCCATTTCAGAAATTATGTTTTTCCTTTGGTGAAAGACTTTAACTACCCCTTTATATTTAAATAATAGGGGAAAAAACACATCTAACAACTTAATCACATGAAATACCAAAAGGGAACTGCCTGGCACCTTGATGGATAAGAATGATGTAGAAGATTGCTTCCCAAATTATGTGCCTTGGGTAACTAGTTTGGCAGGGGGCTAATGGGTGTTATGGGAGAAAGAGCTTCTGTGATCAAATAGCTTAGGGAATTTCTGAGTTTTTTTACCACGGAATTTCTCAGAGCCTGTAATTTGCTTATGTGCCTGGTAAATCTCCAAAAGGTGGTTATAGAGTGCAGCATTTGCCAAACTTTTCATAGAGGAATACCAATTTATATCTTCCTGGAATTAACATTCATAAGAAAAGCTATTTTAGATGTTCTCATGTGCAGGGAAGACAGATAGAAATTATGGTTTCCTTGCTAACGAAGTGCTCCTAAGTCTTCTTAGGTTGGCTCTATGGGCTCTAAAAAATCTAGCTGCTTTTTGGTTTTGTACATGTATCTATGTATTCATTCATTCATTCATTCAATAACAATTCATGGTGGCAGACACTCATTATATTGGGTTTTACTTTTCCTTCAGGCCCATTGTAAGTCATTTATCGATATATACTGTGACATTTTCCCTCCAGTTGTGATCCTCCGCCATGTCTTAGAGGAAGATCTACAGCAGAGATTTATAACTTTCTTCAAATGATGAATTTCATGGATCCCTCTACATACTAACAGTTACATTTTTATGGTATTTTAATCATAAAAAGAAAAATCTCTTGAGAAGCTACATAAGGACAAGGTATTTTGAATTTATTAAAATATTAAATTTATGTTTATTCTTAACAGTATGTTAAAATTCTATTTCATATCTGTATGAAACAGAAACACTTTGGTTTACAGATAGTACTTTCTGCACATGTAGATTAAATGACCACTTATAATGACTCCAGTGTCCCCAAAGCTCATCAACTCACAGAATGAAAAACTCTGTTCTAGATCATAGTTTCCTAAATGAGCGAGATCTGGGTTTGAATCTGAACTCAGCTACTGGCAAGCAGTGTGCCTCTGAATGAGTTAAATAGTTTCTCTAAGCCTCTTGTTTGAGGATATATTAAACTAAACAGGTACACTACCTGATAAGTGGTGGATCTCACAGCTTTCTCCTTCACTGAATTCAGACATAAAACTGCAGTTGGAAAACACATTTCAAGGCAAAAAAACGTGATTATTGTGCTAGTTGCCTTTACTTTTCATCTTTCTAAGGCAAATGCTGGAAGAGGGAGTTCTCATAATTATTGATATTCTAAATAAATAAATGAGATAAAGTTAAGTGAATTATATTGAGGATTGTGCACCAGACATTATTCTAAGTGCTTACATGGCTTACCTCATTTGATGATCACAAAAATCTTGTAAGTTCCCTTTCTTATCCTCAATTTCGAATATGAAAAAACTAAGGCAAATGGCTTACAAAACTTGCCCAGGGTTCCAAATCTGGAAATCAGTAAACTTAGCTTTCAAAGTCATAGTTTGGTTCCAGCAACCATGGCTTTCAGTCTTTTGGATACACACTACATGAAGAGTTTATTCTCCATGTTTTACTAACTCATTGCTTTCAGGAACCCCTAGCAGTTGAACTTTGAAAGGCCCTGCTATTTGCCTAGGAACAATAATCCTATCATTAGGAAATTAATATATGTATTTAATTTTGCCAACCCACTGCTAAAGTAACATACAAAAACTACTGTGTGTCATGCTGAGAAGTGGACATTTTTCAGCTATATTAAAGCTAATAAACTTTCCTAAAAACCTGAACTGTATTACTCCAGTGAGGAATGTTTTAAATAGCTGTTAAGAGCAGTAAGTTTCCTGTGAAGACTTATGTTAAGAAATAACAAAGTTAGGAGATACTCAAGGGTCATATTGTTTACTCTACTTACTAGGAGTAGCAAAATTTATTCAACAACCATTAATTCAGTACATGTAGGATGATACCTCTAAAACTATGCTTCTAAGACTGTGCCAGTTACTGAAGACACAAGAATAAAGAAATATCCCTGTCCTTAGAGATCTGTGTACATAGGAGTAACAGATAGGTAAACAAATGACCTGGCCTTGGAATCATGTGCAAGGAGCCTATAGAGATCGAGGAAGACTGGTACAGCATCAAATAATGCAGTATGTAACAGAATAGACTTCACAATTTCATCTGATAACCAGTGACAGAATTAATGACTGTACAGGTTGAGCATCCTTAATTTGAAATCTTAAAACTGAAATGCTCCAAATCTAAACATTTTTGAGCAACAATATGACACTATCAGTGGAAAATTCCACACCTGACCTCATGTGACTGGTTGCAATCAAAATGCAGGCAGACAACACGCAGATTACTTAGTGTCTCCAGGACAATAAAGGCCCTCGTAGTCCCTTTTGGCAGTGACATATCTTTCCCACACATGCCTGGATTTCACCATACCAGCATGCTCACAAAGGGTGGTAAAATGACGTGTGCAGGACAGAAACACAAATGGCAGGCTCCTCGTGGTGTCCCACATGGGGCCAAGACCTACATGCATTGCTCACTGTGTTTTTTTTGCATATCCTCTGTTCTGTGGCATAAAGATATTTTTGAAAATGTCCAAAAAGCCTGCAGATACCCCTGTGGGTAATAGTGATAAGAAAAACAGGAAGGATTTATGTCTATGCACAGAAAGTCAAGCTGTTGGAGAAACTGGACAGTGGTGTACGTGTGAAATGTCTTACAGAAGAGTGTGGCATTGGAATGACCACCATATATGACCTGAAGAAACAGAAGGATAAACTGTTGCAGTTTTATGCTGAAGTGATGAACAGAAGTTAATGAAAAATTTAAAAAAAAATGCATAAAGCTAAAAATGAATATCTCAGTCATGTACTGAAAGGGTGGCTCCATCAACATGGTAGTGAACCCATGCCACTTACTGCTATCCTGCTCATGAAACAAGAAAACATATATCATGATGAACTGAAAATGGAAGGAAACTGAATGCTCAATAGACTGGTTGCAGAAATTTAGGGAAAAAAAATGGCATTAAATTTTTAAAGATTTGTAATGATACAGCATCTGCTGATCATGAAGCAGTGGAGAAATTTCATTGACAAATTTGCCAAGGTCATTGCTGAGGAATGTCTGATGCCAGAACAAGCCTATAATGCTGATGAAACATCACTGTTTTGGTATTATTGCCCCAGCATGACACTGACTATAGCTGATGAGACAGCCCCTTCAGGAATTAAGAATGCCAAGGACAGAATACTCTGCTGGGATGTGCTAATGCAGCAGGCATGCATAAGTGTAAATTTTCTGTGATAGGCAAAAGCTTGTATCTTCATTGTTTTTAAGAAGTGAATGCTTACCAGTCCATTATTACGCTAACCAACATGTATAGATTACCAGGGACATCTTTTCTGATTGGTTTCTCTTGCCTATTGTCCCAGAAGCAGCTCTTGCTCACTGTAAGGAAGTAAATGATAATTGCAAGATTTTGTTAGTTCTTGACAACTGGTCTGTTCATCCTTCAACTGAAATTCTCATAAAAGATAACGTTTATGTCATGTACTTTTCCTCAAATGTGACTTTATTAATTCAGCCGTGTTACCAGGATATCCTTAGATCAATGAAGAATAAATATAAAAATCCTTTCTTGAACAGCATGCTAGCAACAGGGAGCAGTGGGGTGTGTGTGTTTGGAAGCTTTTCAAAAGGAGTTTAGCACGAAGGATGCTGTATACGCTGTTGTCAGTACTTGGAACAAAGTGACTAAAGAGACAGTTGTTCATTCCTGGCACAACCTCTACCCTGTGACTATGTTCATTGATGTTGATAAACAAGGTGGTGACTTTGAAAGATTCCATATATCAAGTGAGAAAAAGATGATTTCTGACCTCTTTATATATGCAAAAAATATCCTTTCAGAGTCCATCAGTAAGCTGAAAGAAATGGATACCAAAGAAATTTTTAATATTGATAATGAGGCTCCAGTTGTTCATGTATTGACTGATGGTGAAATATCCAAAATGGTTCTGAATCAAGGTGATCATAATATTGATGATACAGATGATGTTATAAACACCGCAGAACAAGTTTTCATCATGGAGAACATGATGAAAATGTGTGATGGGTTTATTGAAGAACTAGAGCAGCATATATTCATAACAGAACAAAAAATCATGTCAGTTTACACAATCAAAGAGACACTTCTAAGACAAAAGTAGTTTTAATGAGGCATATGACTTTGGAGGAAGCATTTAATAAAGCCATTTAGTAGAATGGCTCCTCATCCCTAGAGAACATACTTCCTGGTCTCTCCAGTGCTTCTGATGTTTCTTGTCGTCTAAAAAAATAAAATACAGTGGTCCAGTAACCTTTGGATCAAAACAGAGCATTGTAGGCAGACACCGAAAGCCTGTTATTTGCTGTTGCTGTTGTTTAACAGCTGATACAGGTATTCTGGGGATGCTACTGGGCTGCTTAGCTACCCTGAACACATTTTTTTTTTTTTACTGAATTCATGGCATGTCATATTTTTCACTATTTATGGGTGAATATGCATAAGAAAATAATTTCTTATAGGTATCATATAAATTCAGAGTCAGGAATGGTGGTGATGCCAAACAGCTACAGACTGTCCACATTGGTGGCTGAGATAGTGACCCCTTTGCTTTCTGAAGCCTCAGTGTACACAAATTCTGTTTCATGCACAAAATTGTTTAAAATATTCTATAAAATTACCTTCAGGCTATGTGTATAAAGTGTATATGAAACATAAATAAATTTTGTGTTTAGAATTGGGTTCCATCACCAAGATATTTTGTTACGTATATGCAAATATTCCAAAATCTGAAAAAAAGTCCACAATTTGAAACACTTCAGGTCCAAAACATTCCATGTAAAGAATTACTCAACCTGTAATTGTAAATAAATTTATTCCTGAGCATGGTCATACTCTCTTGATATTATCATTGGTGTTTTCGGATCTCTGTTCTCATGAACCTACTAATGCAGCAGTTAACCATACCTGCTGTGGAGTTAGATGGCACGGACTTGAATCCAGTTCCATCACCTAACAGTTCTCTGGCCTTGGGAAAGTTCCTTAGCTCCTTTGAGACTTAGTACCATCGTCTGTAAAATAGGGATAATAGCTAAGATAAACCATGTAAACATTCGATACATGTTACTTGCAGCTATTACTATTACTGTTGGGAGTGAAATGATGAGGTGTGAAATTAACAAGACCGTATTTTTGCATTCAAATTTAAGGGATATTTTAAAGTGTATAATATTCAAGCATGCATTAGAGAATGTCTGGGCACTTCTCCCACTGATCCATGTCAGATCAGTGTGATTTGAATACTTCACATAATTGCATACCTGCATTGTTCACTGTTCACTAGTCACAATCATTGTGTGAGATGAGTCAAAGTCTGGGCCGAAGAAGAGGCCCATTCTTCTGGTGTCCTGTATGAATTGCCCTGGGATTAAAGCAAACGCGGAGAAAGCCTGTTGTGTAGGTTGCTCTTTCTGCCCTTACCATGGTCCAGCCCATCTGTTCCGAGGGCCCAGAACAGAATCAACAATTCTTAGTAACGTATTTGCTTGTCCGTATTGCTTTGTTTTAGTTTGAAGTACACAGATTTTGAGTACCATTTACATCTAGATAATTTGGACTTGAATATTTCTGCTATTGCTAGGTCTCCCAAACATACTTACCAAAAGAGGAAAGGGAGTAATTCATGCCATTTTGAAATTTGGGGCTGTAATGATCCAAGTGTGGCTATCAGTTTCCTTTAAAATAGAATTGGCAGCTTGAATAATGAAGACAATCAAATTGACCAGATGTTTTGCATTTGATTAAACACATTCTAATTAACCAATCAGTGGAAACAACTGATTAAATCTTTTGCTAAAGAATTTCCATTAAACATATGACAACAATGGCAACAACGAAACAGTTCAAACAAGTTTCTTTTGCTTTCTTCTTTCTGACATGAAAGAACTTGTGAAGGCAGAAGCCATGTTAGATGTATCTCCACCCCTACTCTTTATGTAGCCCTTAGGTGACCTAAAACATTATCCTAGAATAACTTTGAGATATTGATCTAAAAAAGAAAGTGCCAAGTGCATAGACATACTGTTTAAAAAACTTTGGTAATGCCTTTATGTGTAATTTCTTGCTTTGTACACTACAGATAGGAACAATAGGGACACTATATCTTAAACTTGTGTAGAATCTTTTACTTTTTCTATGTATGTTCATATATACTAGCCCAATAAAATATACTGTAATAATTACCTAATTATATTTGAAGCATTGTACTAAACTTTGTATTTAATACTTATCTCCCCCTTGAGTAGTGAAAGACAGGAATTATTAACCCTTTGTTACAAATGACAGATGCATGGCACGGAAATTAAGTAAATTGCTTGTGTCAGCCAGAGTAGTAAAGCTGATTCTACCGTCAGATCTCTCAGAGATTAATCAGTAATTCTTCCCACTTGTCAGCTAGATAACAGTAAGATCAAGATAACAGTAAGATCAAGATAGGGTCCCATTTGGGACCATAATTAGAGATAGGACTCTTCCATCTAGAATGTTCTTCAATTTCACAAAAGGTTTTCATAGGTAGTTTATTCCTTATGTATTAATAGTTCAGTAGCTAAGATACAACTTGATATAAAGTTTGAGTTATTCAGGAATCCTTTAATAGCTTCTTTACCAGATCATTGTACCTTTGCAGCCATGGTTCCTATAGTAAGAACTGGGGTTCCTGTTTAGGAAGGTAAATGCCAAAGGTAGCAGTTCTGCTGGCAATGTACATTTCTGCCTAATTAATTTTTTTAAAAAACCTAATTCTTGCAAAAGGAATCTGATTCCTGCAAAAAGACAAGAGATAATCAGGGAGAAAATATCAACAAATTAGGGCACAAATAGTGTTCATATCCCTAATATACAAAGAACTCTTAAAATTGAGGAAAAATGTACCAAAAATATAATGAAAAATTTAAAAAAATACTAAGAAAATTACTGAAAAGGTATAAAATTGTTTCTCTAGCATTAGAAAAGATGTTCAACTTCATGATAAGTAAGATACCAAATAAAACCAGTCTGAGATACCTTTTGGATTATCAACATTTCAGAAGGCATATAATACACTTTGTTCATGAAGCTATGGGAAAATAGTATTGCTGGGAGGAACAAGATGATATAATCCTTTTGGAGAAAAATTTGCCTGTAACTAACAGCTATATATCTAACTTTTGACCCAGAAATCTATTATCCAAGTATTTATCTTGGACATACACTGCCAAAAATGCAAACAGAAATATGCACTAATTTGTCAATTCACTGAGATATTATTTTTTAATAGAAATAGTTCAGACATTCAAAATACCCAACCATAGGAGACAAGTTGAGTAAATTTTCATCATTCTTGGAGTCCTATGCAGATGTTAAAAAAATGAGAAAGATCTTTATGAACTGATATGATTCATAAGACATATTTTTTATTTTAAAATATTAAGGGGTACAAATGTTTTAGGTTACATGGATAATTTTTGTAATGCTTGAGTCCTGGCTATAGGTGTGCCCATCATCCAAATAGTGCTCATATTAGTGTTCTATTAGGTTGGTTTATTCCTCTTCCCACCTCCCCTTCCCCCCTCGTGGCTCTCCACTGAATTTTACTTTCCTCTGTGCACTTGTGTGCCCATCAGTTATTTCCAATTTACTAGGGAGAGCATGTGGTGTTTATTTTTCCATTCTTGTGATATTTGCTTAGGAGTATGGTCTCCAGTTCCATCCAGATTGTTGCAAAAGGTATTAATTTATGCTTTTTTATGGCTGAGTAGTACTCCATGGTATATATATATACCACATTTTACTAATCCACTCATAAATTGATGGGCACTTGGGTTGATTTCAGATCTTTGCAATTGTGTATTGTGCTGCAATAATCATTCAAGTGCAGGTGTCTTATGGATAAAATGATTTTTTTTCCTTTGAGTAAATATTCAGTAGTGGAATTGTTGGATTGAATGGTAGGTCTACCTTTAGCTCTTTGAGGAATCTTGATACTATTTTCTGTAGAAGTTGTACTAATTTGCAGTCTCACCAACAGCGTATAAACATTCCTTTCTCTCTGCATGGATGCCAGCATCTGTCGTTTTTGGACTTTTTAACGAAAACCATTGTAACTGGGCAAATTGATATCTCATTGTGGTTTTAATTTGCATTTCCCTGATTATTTGTGATGCTGAGGATTTTTTATATGTTTCTTGGCCATTTGTCTATCTTCTTTTAAGAAGGATCTGTTCATGTCTTTTACCCACTGTTAATTTTTTTTATTTATTTGGGATGTTATGAGGGTACAAATGTTTTGGTTACATGTAATGCATTTGGACTGCCCAAGCCAGGGCTACAACTGTGTCCCTTCCCCATACAGTGTATTCTGCTTCTATTAACTATTTATCCATTTTTTAATAGGGCTGTTTGTTTTTCTCTTGATGATTTGCTTGAGTTCTTTGTAGATTCTTGTTATTAGCCCTTACTTGGATGTATAGCTTGTGAATATTTCCGCAATTCCATAGGTTGTCTATTTTCTCTGTTGATTGTTTCCCTAGCTGTGCAAAGACTTTTTAGTTTAATCAAATTACATTTATTTATTTTTGTTGTTGCCATAATTGCCATTGGGGTCTTTTTCATAAATTCTTTTATTAAAACGTTTTTCCAACATTTTCCTCTAGTATTCTTATGATGTCATGCTTTAGATTTAAGTCTTTTATCCATCTTGAATTAATTTTTGTGAGTGGTGAGAGGTAGGGGTCCTGTTTCATTATTCTGCATGTGGCTATCCAATTTCTCAGCACTATTTATTGAGTAGGGCTTCTTTTCCGCAGTGTATGTTGTTGTCTGCTTTATCAAAGATCAATTGGTTATAGGTAGATGGTTTTATGTCTGGATTTTCTGTTCTGTTCCATTAGTATATATATCTCCATTTTTGTACCAATACCATGCTTTTTTGTTTATTATAGCCTTGTATTATAGTTTGAAGTCTGGTAACGTGATGCCTCCAGTTTTGTTCTTTTTGCTTAAGATTGCTTTGGCTAGTCAAGCTCTTTTCTATTTCCAAACAAAGCACAGAATTATTTTTTCTAGATCTGTGAAGTATGACTTCAAGAACTTGATCAGGATTGTGTTGAATTTGCAAATCACTTTGGGTACTATGAACATTTTAACAATGGTTATTCTATCTATGCATGGGTATGATATGTTTTTTCATTTGTTTGTATCCTCTGCAATTTCTTTCCTCAGAGTTTTGTAGTTCTCCTTTCAGAGACATTTCACCTCCTTGGTTAAGTATATTCCTAGGTATTTAACTGTCTTTGTAGTTATTGTGAATGGTATAGAGTCTTTTATTTGAATCTTGGTTTAGCTATTATTAATATATACAAAAGCTACTGATTTATGTACATTGATTTTGTATCCTGAGACTTTGCTGAATTTATTTATCAATTCCAGGAGACTCTTGATGGAATCTTCAGTTTTTTCTGGATACAAGATGATATCATTAGTGAAGAGTGATAGTTTAACCTCCTCTTTCCTGATTTGGATACCCTTAATGCGCTTCTCTTGCCTGATTGCCCTGGCTAGGACTTTCAGCACTATGTTGAATAGGAGTGGTGACGGTGGGCATCCTTGTCTTATTCCAACTCTTAGGGAGAATGCTGTCAACTTTTCCCCTTTCGGTATAATATTGGCTCTGGACTTATCATATATGGCTTTCACAATTCTGAGATATGTTCCTTCTTTGCCTAGTTTGTTCAGGGTTTTTTTCCTGAAAGGGTGCTAAATTTTGTCACATGCTTTTTCTGCTTCTAGAATCATATGGTCTTTGTTTTTGCTTTTGTTTATGTGGTGGATCACATTTATTGATTTACATATGTTGAGCCATCCTTGCATCCCTGGGACGAAGTTCACTTGGTCCTGGTGGTTTATTTTTTGATGTCTTGTTGTATTCATTTTGCTAGTATTTTATTGAGGATTTTTTCATGTGTGTTCCTAAGGGATATTTGTCTGCAGTTTTCTTTTTTGTTGTGTTCTTTCCTGGCTTTGGTATCAACGTGATACTGGCTTCAAAGAATAAGTTGGGGAGGATTCCCTCCTTCTCAATATTATGGAATAATTTTTGTTTTATGGGTGCCAGGTCTTCTTTGGTCTGGTAGAATTCAACTGCGAATCCCTCTGGTTCAGGGCTTTTTTTGTTGTTTTTGTTGGGAGTTTTTTTTTATTATTAATTTGATGTCACTTATCACTATTGGTCTGTTTGGGAGTTCTGTTTCTTCCTGATTGAGTCTTGGGAGGTTGTGTGTTTCCAGGAACTTGTCCGTTTCTTCTATGTTCTCTAGTTTATGCACGCAGAGGTTTACATAGTAGTCATGGATGACGTTTTGTATTTCTCCAGTATCAGTTGTAACGTTACCTTTTTCATTTCTGATTGAGCTTATTTGGGTTATTTCTCTTCTATTCTTGGTTAATCTAGCAAAAGGTCTGTTGATTTTGTTTATCTTTTCAAAGAACCAAATTTTTATTTAATTAATCCTTTGTATTTTGTTTTTGTGGTTGTTCTTCAATTCATTTAGTTCTTCTCCTATCTTTATTATTTCTTTTCTTACACTGGCTTTGGGTTTGTTTCATTCTTCATTTTCTAGTTCCTTGAGGTGTGACATTAGGTTAACAATTTGTGGTCTTTCTGTCTTTTTGAGGTAGGCATTTAAGGCTATAAATTTACCCTGAGAAATGCTTTTGCTCTGTCCCAAAGATTTTGATAGCTTGTGTCCCCTTTGTTGTTCAGCTCAAATAATTTTTAATTTCCATCTTAATTTCATTTTTGATCCAATAATTGTTCAGCAGCAGGTTGTTTAATTTCCATGATTTCATGTACTTTTGAGTGTTTCTCTTGTGATTGATTCCACTCTGGTCTGACAAGATACATGGTGTGATTTTGATGTTTTTTAATTTGTTGAGACCAGTTTTGTGGCCTAAGAAATGATCAGTCTTGAAGACTGTACCATGTACTGCTGAGAAAAATGTGGTTCCGTAGTTTTGGGGCAGAATATTCTGTAAATATCTGCTAGGTCCATTTGATTTAGAGTGTGGTTTCAGTTCATTATTTCTTTATTAATTTTCTGCTTAGGTGATTTATCAAGCTCTGACAGTGGCATGTTGAGGTCACCCACAATTATGATGGCACTATGTATTTGTTTGCTTAGCTCTAGGAAGATTTGCTTTATGTATCTGGGAACCCCTATATTGGGTGCATATATGCTTAGGATTGCTATGTCTTCTTTTTGGATACCTCCTATAGGATGTTTTATAAAGTGAAAAGCACATGTTGAAAAAAGTTTATGTAGTATGATGCATTATGTGTAGGAAGGGCCAAAATAAAAATCTTATATGTTTATTTTTATAAAAAAGAGATATGACAAGGATAATCCAGAAACCACTGCAATTAGTTTCTGGAATCTTGTGGGTGGACACTGGATGGAGGAGATAGTAATGTTATAGAACTTTCCTTATTTCTATAGTTGTAATTTTTTGTATAAGTTTTAATATGTACAAAGTTTAAATTAAATCAGAATTTTAAGAATTGCTATGATTGTAGGATATGAGGTAGTAGACTACCAGCCAGAATTCTAGAATTGCTATGCCTGTCATAATCATGAATACCAAACTTGGAGTCTGGTTTATAAGAGTTTTCCACTCAAAGAATACATATAATAAGTATGCTCAACACATTAAAGAAATAATTTTTTTAAAAAATTATATGTGCATAGACAGTAATGACATCTTTTGGTAGTAGTAATATATATGTTTATATATATAAAACATATGTTTATATATGATATATATATCCTTTCTATTTTCCTATATTGTCTACATTCATATAATTGTCTATTAGTTTTATTAATATCTATTCAATGAACTTCATTTTTATGGAATAAGCAGATGTGAACTGGCTACTTTGCGAATTGGCCATAAATGCATGCAATTGTAAGGCACATACAATATTTATTTATTGCTGCCTACACAGCTTTGTAGCAGAACCAGCTGCTCCCTTTGCCAAAAATAATCTTACCCAATAGCCTTCTATTTCCCTTCTCATCATTAGGCTTCATCTTATCATTAGAACTCATCGTCATGAGCCTTCACTGAACCATTCTGTAGTAGCCCTCCAATCAATCACATCACCATATTTATGTACATCATCATTATAATCACTACCCAATATCTATCTTTCTCTTTGTATATTATATTTCTTTCTAGTATAATTTAAGCTCCACGATAGTGGTAAACTTATGATGTCTTGTTTATTAACACATCCCCGGTACACAGGATAGTGCATGGTACATAGTAGATGTTCAATAAGTGTTTGGTGAAGAATTGAGTTGAAATGATTTGGCAAATGAATGAATGAATGGAGCTAAAATGGTAATCTAGTAAACTTCCAGGCTGTGTCTCCTGTCCATATGTCAGATCTGTGTTCATAGATGATTAGGTTATTTCAAAGAACACCTTCATACCAGAGATTGACAGAAGTTGCTTTGCATCATTTGACTCCCCACCCTGTGGTAGTGAGGGCTTTACTTATATGATTTTTTGAAGAAGACCCTGACCATCCCAAACAGACACAATTGATAATCCATTTTACCTGGGAAAAAATGGAACATTTTATAGTTTATAAAGTATTGGAATTAGTGAATGGGAGTGAAAAGCCTATAAACTAGTCTGTAAGCCAAGTCAACTCAATAGAACATATTTAATGTAATAACAAGGGATTTTTCCAAAACTCAATTCACAAAAAAGAAAATATGCAAGGCAGTCAATTTTCCACTTCAGGTGCCATAATAAAAGCTTTCAGAACTGACAGCTTATACTTTATTAAACATAATATAAATTAGTAAAAACACACTCATGACCTCGTGACTGATTGTATTCACTAGCATTTAAGGGTCAGACAAGAGAACATGTTTTTATGAGAAAACCTTCTTATTCTTCTCTCTCTTCCATCTTTTTTTATATGCCTGCTTACTTTTGCAGTCTTTAAACAATATTAATACTTTTTTTTTATTCAAGAAATATGTCATGAAAACCTGCTATGAGCCAGGAACTATTCCAGGTTCAGGGAATACAGCACTAAACCAAAAACAAAAATAAAACATAAAAATTCCCATTTTATGGAATTTATATTTTAGTGGTTGGAAGAAGACAAATATATTACTAAAAAAAATTAAGTACATCAGATAGTGTTAAGTACTAAGGAGAAAAATAAAGTAGAGTTGCTAGTCATAAGGTGTCAGCAGGGAATAGGGAGGAGGAATAAATACCAATGGCCCTGAGGTCAAAACATTCCTAGAAGTCCAAACCAAGGCTGGTACAGTTGAGACAAATAGAACAAGAGAGAGTAGTTAGAGGAGAGTCAGAGGTGTTGAGAAGCAAATCATAAAGAGCCTTGCAAGACACTGTAAGTACTTAGCTTCTGAGAAAGAAAGAATGAGAAATAAAAGCTTCCAGCTGAATCAGGCATTTTTGGCCCATTCAACCAGAAGGGAGGAGTTGCCATTTCTTGGGACGGGGAAGATTCTTGGGAACATAATGTTTTGGTGGGAGGTGGATGTCAGGAGTTTGATTTGGGCTATATAACTTTTTAATAAGCCTGGAAATCATTGGTTGTGAGAGTCTGGATCTCAGAGGAGGGGGTCTGGGAATCGTCAGCTAGAGACAATACCAACAATCATTTGATTGGATGAGATGAACAGGGGAAAGAGAGCAGAGGCCCTTGAAGCAAGCCTGTGGCACATTAAAGTATGGAGGTCATGGAAAGGAAAAGGAATAGCCAGTAAAGTAGGAGAAAATTAGCAGAGTGTTGTGCCTTAGACTCCTGCAGAAGAGAAAGTTTGCAGAATGATGGAGGGATTCACTCTGCTATATGCTGCTAATAGATCAGATGTGGAAAAAATACCCTGAAAATTGACCACTGAGTTCAAGCAAATGGAAGTCCTTACTGACCTTGAAAAGAGAAATTTCAGTTGAGTGATAAGAACAAAAGCCTGAATGAAATGAGTTCAGGAGAGAATATAGAAATGGTGACAATTCTTTTGAAATATTCTTTAAAGGAGAACTGAAAAGTAGGACAGCAGCCGAAGGCCGAAGGAAGAAATTTTGAAGATGGAATAATTTACAGCATGTGTGTATGCTGAAGAGACTGATCCAGTGGAGATGGGAAAATGGATACCTCAGTAAAGCAAGCAATAATTACTAGAGTGACACTCTGGAGTGGATGAGGGGAAAGAGAATCTAGAGCAAATGCCAGCATGCATGTTTATCTGTAGTAACAAAAGGGAAGTCGCCAATTGAAATGAAAACTGCCAATTATGTTGATGTGGACAGCAGTAGATAGAGCAGTGGTGGTAACGTGGGTCTTGCATGCTTACAGCTTCTTTTTTTCTAAATAAAATGTGAACCAATAGCATCAGATGAAAGTGAAGACTGGGGAGGTATTTTTGAAAAGTTGAGAAGAAGAAGAAGGCTTAAAATTGGCCTCCAGGAGAATGAGAGAGTGAATAGATGAGAGAAAAAGTTGGCAAACTTTTTCTATGAAAGGCCACATATTAAATACTTTAGCCTTTAATGGAACATCTGGTCTTTCTCATTAAAAAACAAAACACGAATCCCAGCGGTGCCACGGCACTCACTCTAGCCAGGGAAACAGAGTGAGACTCTGTCTCAAAAAAAAAAAAAACAAAAAAAAAAAACTGCTCATCCCTGCATAAAGCAAAAGCAGCCATATGTAATACACAAGCAAAGGGGTGTTGCTGTGTTACAGTAAAACCTTTTCTAAATAATAAAATCAGACAGTGGGATGAATTTGGCTATTGGGGCCATTGTATGCTTATTTTGGGTACACACTAAGTGGCCAACTGAGAAGAATAGTTGCTAAATGTTTGTGTTTCCCCCCTCCCCCAATTCATATGTTGAAATCCTAACCCCCAAGGTGATAGTATTACAAGGTAGGGTATTTTGGAGGTTATTAGGTTGTGAGGGTGGAGCTGATACAGGAAAGTGGACCTCAAAAGTGGGGTCCGACCTGACAGTCAAGTGGGATTTTGGCTTCACATAGGAAACAATTCGAGAGTGAGCCAACAGAGTAAAACAAAACCAAATTTGTTGTAGTAACAAAGAAACAGAAGGAAAGCTGCTCCGTAGATAGAGTGGCCGCTATTTCTAAGAGCAACAGAGAGTAGCACCTTGTGAGTTTCCAGGGTCTTATTTTATACCTTCTATTTAATTTTATGTTAAATGGAGGGAGAATTATTTAAAAGCTTTCTGGGAAAGGGGTGTGGGTAATCTGAGGTTGTTTTTCATGGCCATCTTGGTTCTAGCTGGTTTTGGCCGGCTTCTCTACTGCCTCCTGTTTTATCAGAACCCTTGGTTCCAGTCTTATGACTCCTCATTGAGCAGCCTGCCAGTTCCCTACCTCATTCTCCCCTCAGAAGTTACATATTCCTTAATCTTACAGGGGCTGTCTTCTGTATCTTCTTCAGGCTGATTTGGGGCATTGACCCTGCATATCATGAGAGGAGTAAAATCTCTGGATGTCAGATCTAAGGAGCCCAAGGGCAGGACATTTCATGCTCTGGTTCGGCTCATGGGGTAGGCTGGAAGCCCTATGCCTGCATCGTATTTATGTGGAATTGTTGTAATCTAGAAGATACGAACTTTATAAGGAGGTTAAACTAGTAAGGACCAAAGACTGACAGTAATGAAATTGCCACTAAAGGCCCTAATCGGGCAGAAACCACGTAACAGATGGCAAAAATCCTTTTATTGGGCCTCAGGTAGTTTCCTCTGAGGTAGCACCTTGACCAAAACAGTGTAGCCATTTATCCTGCTTATATATATTTTATATTTTCTTCTATTTGGCTGCTGGCCTTGACATAAATATAGTAAGTTTGATTGATTACTGCACAAATACCACCTACTTAAACCAATAAATAATGTAAGGCTAATTGGTTATCTAATATTATATTGGTTACAGAATCCATGGAGGTCTTAAGCTTAGTTAAAATATCTCTAGTGTTTTGGGTCAGAACTTTTAGCTGAGTAGACAAATTTTTTAGGGTGGCCTCATGATAAATAACACCTTCCCAAGTGGTAGTCATTCTGATAGTGGCTCTCATCCTAGCCAGGATAAGACTGGTGGATGGTTCTGAAGAGTGAGGCCAAGTTTTTTGGTGTATCTTTGCTTGTTTACAGTGAAATAAATCACACGGGCCCAGTATCATCATCATACTCTGTCATGAAACCCCTGTTATGTTAGTGATATTACAGATTTTCATGAGGCAGGGATTTTAGTATTACAATTAGCTAAAGGGCACTGTAGGACACCCAAAGCAGTTCTGGGCCAGTTTAAGCTAGCTATTTTAAGGCAAGAAAGTGCTAAGGCACCCAAGAAAGGGCTGGGCACTTTTCCTGGGCCCAGTTGCTATCTTGGTTGGTACCTGTCTAGTCTGCTTTGCAATAATTTTTCTTAGCAACAGCATGAAAAGTTTTCTGACCACATTGAATAATTTAGACATATCAAGAAAACCAAGTATAGAATTAAGTTATACTGGCAGGAAACATTGCTTTTCTAAACCTTTAAGATAAAACATTTTAGCATTAGGCCATAACAACAGACATAGAACTAACTAGAAGGGAGAAAGTTATGGGAGCTGACAAAAAAGGTTGAAGGAGAGAGTTATCATCCTGGCCTTTATAAGTGGAGAAAAAGCTAAAAGCAGCAAGATTTAGCAAAAGTTGAACTTTTGGGATATAAATCTAAGAAGTCTCAAGAAAAGCAGATTATATAATAGGAAATGAAATGTTTTGTAATTTTATTAAAAGCAAATAAATACTTTAAGAGAATCTTGTTGTTTTAAGCAAATTTTTTTTTCAATTATACTCAGTTTGCTCACATACAAAAATTTTTTATAAATTCTCTTTCATGAAGCTTATCACAACTTACATAGACATCTGTGACATGCTTGGACTTTTTATTTTGTCCTAAGTTTCTCCTTTTTAAATAACTAGTCATCTTATTTTAGGAAAATTCATCATATAAGATCCTTTCTCATATAAAATTATTCCCTTTTCCTTTAAACATTTTTATCAAAAATACATCTTTATACCCATAACTTATATCACTCTCTCTTACTTGCTGCTTCTTTT
The DNA here is from genome assembly GCA_004363605.1 of Indri indri. Taxonomy (NCBI): domain Eukaryota; kingdom Metazoa; phylum Chordata; class Mammalia; order Primates; family Indriidae; genus Indri; species Indri indri. The sequence continues at coordinate 28,798 of RJWJ010017170.1, forward strand.
TAATTTTGTTTTAGTTTATTTTCTTAATGAAGAACACATTTTATGTCTCTTCTACAATCTTTTATTAAAAACATCATTTTTTGGTATTTTTTATTTATATATATATATATATATAAAAATAAAATTACATGCATTGACTAGAATTTTTATTCTTAGTAACCCAAACCTTAGTGAAAACTTAGGAAGTAAGAAATCTTGAATTATCTGTCACAAGCAGTTATTTTATATGTATTTACCTAATTTATTTTAGCAGTTTTTTAGATTTAAGTTATTATTTTAAGTTATTTTCCTTTTGACCTAGATATTTTGCTTAGTAAGAACCTTAAACACATAGCATTTTTGCTGATAACTCAGAAGATTTTATTGTGTTATTAAATCAACAATATTAAATTAGTCTTACTTATTAAAAATTACATAAAAACAGATCATTTTGTTTTCAGCTGGTTTATAATTTTATAACTTCTATTGAACACTGACATCTTAAAAACATAAAAATGACTAGCAAACCCAGGCAGAAATGTATGCTGACAATTTGAAGACATTTTTTTTTTCAATAATACATATTTTTATTTTAATAACTTGGCTTATTTACCAAAAATTTACTAAATTCACGTGTACTTGAAGAACATTTCAACTCATTTCCTTAATTTATAAGTGTGCCTTTATAAGTCAATTTGGTATCATGTAAACACAACACATAACATATATACACATACAATCAAACATATATACATATACGCACACAAAGATCTTAATAGTTTTAACCTCCAAGCTCCAGCTACGCTATAACAACATAAACTCACCAGTTTGTAAAAGATGGTTGAATACAAATTGTTTTTTTACAACATTGGAACTTGTTCAAATGGCCAAACTTTGCTTGCCCCAATAAGTAATGTAATGAAAACTGTGGACCAGAGTTTTGGGTATAGCAGCTTCCATGGCAGTTTGATTTTAAAAAGCCTCTTTTTCCTTTTTTTCCTTCAGTTTCAAATGAGTTTTTAATTTTCACATTGTAGCTAGAACTGGCTACTCCAAGTAATGTTCGATTAGTGATACCATAGATGGTGAGTAACAGCAGTAACAGCAACTGCAATTTGACAGTAGGCAGAAAAGAAAATAAGATAGACAGAGAGCATAACAGACTCTACATTTTAACTCTATGGTAGCAGATGTCTTAGGGAAGGCGATTCTGAACTGGCTTCTGATGCAATCATTAGTCCTGAATCCAGGGCACCAAATGTCAATTAACACAGAGTATCTGGGAATAACTAACAATGAGAGTTTCTAAACCAAAAGCCAAAAACCTGGAACATCTTGGGGGCAGCTTTCTGAGGACCCCAGAACATCCATGGGGCAGTGGCCAACAGTGATCTCCAAAGGTACGCAACTTAACACAAATTGGAGTCACAGAACCATGTGGCTCTAGCAGCCTGGAGCCACACAACACAAATAGGAACCTCCAGACCAACAAAGGAACAAAAGAGGGTTAAGATTCAAAGAGAAAGTCAAACAAAGATTTAAGAGTGACTGGGTCGGGGCAAAGAAGGATGGAGTAAACAAGGAAAGTGCCTCGCCAAACATAAAATAGAGACAATTGCCCAAGTGGCCAGAACAAAGATTATAAATGCAACAGTGAAACAAGCATAAGCACGTGTTGGTAACTAGAAAGGAAAAGAGGTTAAAAGATCATAAAAGCCACAAGTAAAAGAAGGCATATCAAGAGGTTAGCAATTCACAGCACAATAACCAAGTATGCCAAAGGAAGGCTCACCCATTCATCACATCCGAATGATGCCATACGGGCTTGATTTGGGGCCCAGGTGAGGATTTCTCTCTGTTTGGCTCCAGGAAACATGATATGAGAAAGTGGACCCCAAAACTGAGGTGCAGCCTGAAGGCCAAGTGAGTTCTTGGCTTCAGGCAGGAAAGAATTGAAGAGCAAGCTAACAGAGTAAAGAGAAAGCAAGTTTATTGAAGTAAAAATAAACTTTTGTGGCCATGTTGGTTCTTGCTGGTTTTGGCCAGCTTCTCCACTGCCTCTTGTTTTATCAGAGACCTTGGTTTGGTTCTTATGACTCCTTAGTGAGCAGAGTCTGCTGGTTCCCTATCTCAGAACTCTCATGAATGTGATTAGTACTCTTAGAAAAGAGACCCTAGAGGTCTAGCTACACTTTCCATCATGGGAGGACACAGCACGAAGATATTGTCTATGATCTAGGAAGGAGGTCCACACCAGACACTGAATCTGCCTTGATCTTGGGCTTCTCAGCCTCCGGATCTGTGGGAAATAAATTTTTGTTGTTTATAAGCTACTCAGTTTATGATATTTTGTTATAGCAGCTTAAATAGACTAAGATGGCTGTCATGAAAAAGTAAGACAATTTAATACATTACGTGTTTTTATACAACCAATTTTCCTGTGCTAACTAAGTGGAAAATCTGAGTTAACTAGGTTTGAGGGTTTACAAGGTAGGCTTAATAAGCAGAGTGAGGTAGAAGGTAAATGAGCATATATACAAAGGGGATATTATAATAATTAATCATAGACTATAAGTACGAGAGGAAAAGCCATGAGGAGAGTGAGAGAGTAAAGAGTAGGTGGGCTCAAAGGATTGCAGTTATAGTTGAAGAAATGCTAGAGTAGGCATATTTGGGATAGTACATTAAACAAAAAATAGGTGGTATTGTTGGGTGGGGTGGTTAAATTTATACTTTGGAGGGAATGCAGTTACTAGTAATTAGGCCCAAGAAACATCACTGAGAGTGAGTTACTATGTATAGGAAGGACACGCTTTCTGGAGTAAAAGGGGTAAAAGAATCAATAGGCCAAGGAATTAAAAGACTCATTCACAGACATATTTAATTCATCAAGACTTGAGAGGAGTAATTAAGGAGCAACAGTAAATCAGACGATAAAATCTCCATGGCATTACAAGGTGGAATTACCAAGAAAATGGTGGGTAATGGCTAAAGCTTGCAATCTGGGGAATTTTTTAGAGAAAAGGGAGGAAGATGTCTGAAAGCAACAATGAAGAAAAAGGAGGACCCTAGTACACCTCCAGGGAGAAACAGGAATGTGGAAGAATAAGAAAGTCACCAACTGAGAGAACTGTAAGGAAACAGCATCTTCAGAGAAGAGTCAGGTCTCAGGGCAAGAAGGTAGTAGTACTATTTAGAAGAGAAGTTGGGAATTTAACAGGTTTTGTTTGTATCTGACCCTCAGTTCCAGCACACTCTGAGAAATGTGTGGGAAGTCGGAGATTGGCAGTAGGAGGACACAGGTCTACTTGTGTGTGTGTGTGTGTGTGGGGGGGGGGTGCTTGTTGGAGAGGAAGGAGGAATGGCAGTCTTGCCCAGGTGTTTCCAAGCAAGGACAGGACTACTATCCTCGATGTCTTCCAACATTTACCTCCCAGTTCTGGTTTATAGCTTTCAGTCATATGATTTTTGCCTTCTGCATAAGATATTTGAGAAATCTTTAAAATGCTAAGAATTAAGAATTACTTCAATTCTGAAAAGCAATCTGGTACTTAAAAGTCCTCCCCTCCACCTAGACCAGGGTTGATTTCATTCCTTGCTCTTCCTGCTCAACCCTTGGCTATAGTTGTGCTGTCCCCCTGGAGTTGCTGGCTTTTCGTGTTTTTTATAGGCAAGTAATCTTCAAGTTGAAAGCCACTACACCTCTGTGATGACAATATAGCTTGGAAAGCCATGTTTTTCAAGAATAAGGATTGTACTGAGCTGCTTTTTTTGTCCTGTGCTTTTATCTTCAAAGGCTTTGTAGAGTGGGTCCTGTTTCACTTTCAAAACATAAAAAGGTATCATCCTCTGCCCTTCAGGTTGTTCAAAGATGAGAATACTTTTTATCACAGTGTTGTTGAATGATAATGTTTATAGGGGCAAACTATTTCTTGAGGTCAGGGAATAGGCACAAGATATAATAATAACCTCTTATGTGTTTAGAGCTAGAGTGACTCTGTCATTTGTTGCCTAATCCAGGACACTTTCAAGTGTGAAAAGGGATAATAATTAATCTGGGACAACAGGTACTGTGTTAGTGTACTGCTCATCTGCCTCAACAAAGACATCCCAAAATACAAAGGCTTAAATAAGATAGAAGTTTATTTCTCTCAAATATTGATCCAGAGATGAGAGGCCAATGGATATAGTGTGACCCTGAGTCTTTTTATCTCTTTAGGTCTAAGGGCTGCCGCATTTGTAACAATTGTGCAAAGAGCAGGAAGAGGAAAGAGAGAGGAGGTGGGAGGCAAGCAGTAGCATTTTTTTTTTTTTTTTTTGACACAAGGTCTCACTCTGTCACTAGGGCTGGAGTGCAGTGGCATCATCACAGCTCACTGCAACCTCAAACTCCTGGGCTCAAGCGATTCTCCTATCTCAGCCTCCCGAGTAGCTGGGACTACAGGTGAGTGCCACCATGCCTGGCTAATTTTTCTATTTGTTGTAGAGATAGGGTCTTGCTCTTCTTGTTCGGGCTGGTTTTGAACTCCTGGGCTCAAGTGACCCACCACCTAAGCAGCAGTTTTTTAAGAACTCAGCTCAAAAATTTCTCACATCACTACACTCCTGTGTAGCCACTGGACAGA
>RJWJ010017171.1:0-33410 GCA_004363605.1 Indri indri
GATTCATTTTCCTTTCAGAACTGTCAAATAATAACTTACTTAGAAAGAATTCCTCGAAGTCAGTTTTCTCCACACAGCTAGTATACATGCGCAGGGCCGCAATCTTAATCTTCTAGACAAAGAAAATAAAACCAAACTCAAAACGTGACTAGTGGATGTTCTAGTGCTATTAGACATGGATCACAGAATCTCATATTTCTTAAACTAGAAGGGTCCAAACGTGGGTCTAAGCAATTTATTTAAACCAATAAAATTATTTTTTCTTTTCTTTTCTTTCTTTTTTTCTTTTTTTGAGACAGAGTCTCACTCTGTTGCCCAGGCTAGAGTTCCATGGTATCAGCCTAGCTCACAGCAACCTCAAACTCCTGGGCTCACGCGATCCTCCTGCCTCAGCCTCCCAAGTAGCTGGGACTATAGGAGTGCCACCACACCTGGCTAATTCTTTTCTATTTTTAGTAGAGATGGGGTGGTCTTGCTCTTGCTCAGGCTGGTCTCAAACTCCTGAGCTTAAGTGATCTTCCTGCCTCAGCCTCCCAGAGTGCTAGTGATTGGAAATGGTTTCATCATCTTTAATACTGTTCACTCATTCATATTTTACCATGTTTCAGAATTGACTTAAGGGTCTTACAAGGATATGCAGTATGTAAGACAAGATAAATCAAATGTGAGCTAAGAGAAAAGAAAAGAAGGGGACAAGCCTCTCGGTGGCTCACGTCTATGATCCTAGCACTCTGGGAGGCCAAGGCAGGAGGATTGCTCAAGCTCAGGAGTTCAAGTGAGACCAGCCTGAGCAAGACCAAGACCCGTGTCTCTACAAAAATAGGAAAAATTAGCCAGGCATGGTGGCACATGCCTATAGTCCCAGCCACTCAGGACGCTGAGGATCACTTGAGCCCAGGAGTTTGAAGTTGCTGTGAGCTAGGCTGACTCCATGGCACTCTAGCCCTTGCAACAGAGCAAGACTCTGTCTCAAAAAAAAGGATACAACTAAATAAATTAGCACATCGACAAAAGGCTTGTAGAAGCTTATTTTTCTTAAAATGACAGGGGAAGTTACAAACTCAAATATGCACAGACTAAAAACAAATATGCACAGACTGAAAAGGACATAGCAAGTAAAGAAAAACCAACTGAATTTAGCAGAGTTCTGATATTAAGGTTCAAAGTCACCAAGGATATACTATACCCAATACTACACAATGTTCATATTTTTGCATACTCTCTACTGTGTAAAAACAAACAAACAAACAAAAAAACAGGATCTCTGATAGGCAGAACAAATTAAGAAAGGATTATGTCTTTGATTGTAATTAAGATTTTTTTATTTTCTAATTTGAGGTCTGTCTTGTTTTCAAGGCTTTTAGTCTAAAGCTTATATAGGATATAGGGGAAAACAGAATATATAATAAATGGAAATCTGATATGCCTATCTAGGGAGTAAATCGGCATTAGAAGGCCACATTTAAACAAAAACCACGGTAAAACAATAGAAAAGAAAAGTAAATTAGGCTGGCATGGTGGCTCACCCACATAATCCTAGCATTCTGGGAGGCCAAAGTGGGAGGATTGCTTGAGCTCAGGAGTTCAAGACCAGCCTGAGCAAGAGTGAGACCCTATCTCTACCAAAAATAGAAAAAAATTAGCCAGGTGTGGTGGTGTGTCCCTGTAGTCCCAGCTACTCGGGAGGCCGAGGCAGGAGATCGCTTGAGCCCAGGAGTTTGAGGTTGCTGAACTCTAGCCTAGGGGAGGGAGGGAGGGAAGGAAGGAAGGAAAGTAAAGTAAACCTAAAAGCAAGCAGAAAGAATATCATAAAGAGCAGAAATCAATAAAATTAAAAATAGAAAAATAACATAAAAAATCAAAGAAGCCAAAGCTGGTTCTTTAAAAATATCAATAAAATTGATACTCCGTAGCCAGACTGATCAAGAAACAAACCAGAAACAGAGAGCATACAAATTACCAATATCAGAAATCAGCAAGAGGACATCATTACATATCTTAAAGACATTAATAGGATAATAAGGTAATATTACAAACGGCTTTAGGCCAATGAAGGTGATTACTTAGATGAAATGGACAAATTCCTTGAAAGATTCAAACTACCAAAGCTCACTAGAATAAAATAAATAATGCAAATACTCTTGTATCTACTAAACAAATTGTATTTGTAGCTAGAAATCTTCCCACAACGCAAACTCCAGGCCCAGATGGCATCAGTAGAAAAATGTACCAAATATCTAAAGAAATGACACCAAATCTACACAAACTGCCAGAAAACAAGAGGAAAGAACTCTTCCCAGCTCTTCCATGAGGCCAATCTTACCCTGAGATCAAAAACAAAGTCATTAGAAGAAAACAAAACTACAGAACCATAGCCTTCATGAACACAGATGCAAAATTCCTCAACAAAATATTAACAAGTTAAATCCATCAATATTTTTTAAAGACAATAAATCATGATGAAGTGGAATTTATCCCAGGAATGAAAGGTTGATTCAACATTGGCAAATCAATCAGTATAATTCACTATATCAGCAAACAAAAAAAAAAAGCCTATTTAACTTTCCTAACATCTGCAGTTCTTGGAAGTATTTGTCTTCAGATCACATCTTGGGAAGCATTTGTCTGTACCATCACCAAACTAATGATATCCTAATGATATCACTATCCTAATACTTTGGCCTTAACAGGCCTATTCCTATCCTTGAGACAGGGAGTTTAGGACATCTGTCCCAGCTCTTCAGTTCATCCAATAATTTATTGAGTACGTAATTCAGTGCCTGGCACTGATCTGGATGCTGAGAATAGAGACCTAAACAAAACAGACAAAAATCCCCGCCCTCATGGAGGGCCATAAGGCCCAGTTCAACTACGGACAAATTTATAATTTTAATTAAGACTCCTAATCACCTATTTCTTGATTTTTTTTTAACCTTACAATTTCCTTCAGACTCCTATATATATAGTCCTCTAGGCTCATAATTAATCACCCTGCCTAAGAAAGACAGACTTGCCTCCAAGGCCTAAGTCTTCCCTTGAGAAGGAAGCTTTCCCCAAAACATGTTCATGAAAAAACATTCATTACAAATAATGAAGATTTCACCAGATTGGCCAGTGTATTTATACAGTGCTCATGCTGTGGAAATCAGGAGTATTTTATAGTTCTTCACTTTTCCTGCAGCAAAGCCAAGACTTTATACTTTGGTGAGCCATTTTCCTGGACAAATCTCTAAAGCAAGTCCCTTAAGACCATCACTCAGGGCCTGGAAATAACAACTTGAGAAAAGAACTCTTTCAAGAATCATGCGTTAATATAAGTTAAGGAGATAGGTGGACTAAATTTTGCAATACAAGTTGTTCTCATCCTTGGATGACTTCATGTCTATTTCATTCTAACTTTGGAAGATTTCATCAGTCTACTTGAGTCAAAAGAGAGTACCTTAACCAGCTTTAGGAAATGAAAATCTGCTCTCCCACTAACTGATGCATTTTGTACTATCCTATAAGATGAAAAATGAATCTAGTAAAAGGCTTGCACTAACACCTATGTGAGAGCTGGAAAGGAATTTTTAGTCACTTGAACTTCTCTTCTGTACTGGAATTCCTTCTACAGCATTCTTGACTTAACGGTCAACCATCTGGGCCCCTGTTCAAACAAGATCAATGACCTTGTAAGGCTACCTACCCAACTGGAGGACAATTCTTGTTAGATTTTTGTTTTAGTCAACTTAAATCTCCTTCATGTAACATCCATTAACATTATTCTGCCCACTGGAATACCTCAGATTAAGTTTCTCCATTTTTTTCACATTTGCACCTCAAATAACCTGAGAAGAACCATCATGTCTTCTCAGGCTAAGCACCCCTATTTCCTTCAACCATTTCTTATTCAACACAGTTTCTGAAGCTTTCACAAGGCTCACTGCCCACCTTTCAATACATTCCAGTTTGTCATTATCCTTCAGAACAGGAATACTTTTTGGTTTAGTGCTAATATGGAAACCACCTATTCTGTGGCATGTGGCTGAATCTGGTAAATGTTGTCCTTATCTTACCTGATATTGCTATGTAAAGATAATGAAGGCCGGGTGCAATGGCTCATGCCTGTAATCCTAGCACTCTGGGAGGCTGAGGTGGGAGGATTACTTGAGCTCAGGAGTTCAAGACCAGCCTGAGCAAGAGTGAGACCCTGTCTCTACTAAAAATAGAAAAATTAGCCACGCGTCGTGGCACGTGCCTGTGAGTCCCAGCTACCCAAGAGGCTAAGGCAGGAGGATCACTTGAGCCAAGGAGTTTGAGGCTGCAGTGAGCTATGATGCCGCCACTGCACTCTACCCAGGGCAACACAGAGAGACTCTGTCTCAAAAAAAAAAAAAAAAAAAAAAAGATAATGAAAAAGAATGATTATTTCAGGATACTCAAATAGGTAAGGAAAAGCTACATTTAAAATTCTAAATATGACTGTAGAAAAATGGGAACAATACATGAAAACAGTAAAGAAAAAGACAGAAAAAATAGTTGATACTGCTGATATAGACAGAGGCACAGACGTTTCACTCCCTAATCAAATCCACGTGAAAACACAAATCAAAGAATTTTTCTAGCACAATCCAATTCCAGTATCTAGCAATAGATTTCTGAGTGAACATTGCTGAAAACGGTTCTCAGTCATTCAAGGCTGGTCGTGGTGGCTCATGCCTGTAATCCCAGCACTCTGGGAGGCCAAGGCGGGAAGATCGCTTGAGGTCAGGAGTTCAAGACCAGCCTGAGCAACATAGTGAGATGCCATCTCTACAAAAAATAGGAAAATCAGCCAGGCGTGTTGACGCATGCCTGTGGTCCCAGCTACTTGGGAGGCTGAGGCGGGAGGATCGCTTGAGCCCAGACATTTGAGGTTGCAGTGAGCTATGACTGTGCCACTGCACTCCAGCCTGGGCAACACAGCCAGATCCTGTCTCAGAAAAAAAAAAAAAAGGGAGCTATACCTATATTTTACCACCTTAATTATAATACAATGTCATACTTTGATATTTTGATGTTACAATTTTTTTCTTCTTTTTTTTTGTGAGGCAGAATCTTACTCTGTTGCCCTGGGTAGAGCACAGTGGCGTTATCATAGCTCGCTGCAACATCACACTCCTGAGCTCAAGTGATCCTCCTGCTTTAGCCTCCCAAGTAGCTGGGACTACAGGCACACACCATGACACTGGCTAGTTTTTCTATTTTTAATAGAGACAGGGTCTTGCTCTTGCTCAGGCTGGTCTCAAACTCCTGAGCTCAAGCAATCCTTCTGCCTTGGCCTCCCAGAGTGCTAGGATTACAGGCATGAGCCACCACCCACAGCCTGATGTCACAAATTTTAAAATGATAATTATATAAAGTAGACATTGCCACATCACAAAAGACTTTTAAAATGCAAACATTAGGGATTTAGTTGAGGTCACAAGGGAACCAAGAAAAATCAGAGGCTAACTTAAGCTAAAAAACGAAGGAATTTTCCTGATGATTTAGTAATCCCCCAAATGGTAGCCAATCTTCCCTTTGGAATCATAAAAAAACAGACTAGACAAAGCCTATGGTAGCAAACAAGTGGAACCTAATCACCAAGAAATGAATAAAATAGTGAATTTTTCTCTCCTTTCTTTCTGCTCTCATCCCTCTTTTTTTAATTTCTTATTTTCAAACAAAACACATATTTTTAGTTTTTAAGTCTAAATGCCATAATCACAACCTTTTTTTTTTTTTTTTGAGACAGAGTCTCACTCTGCTGCCTGGGCTAGAATAAGTGCCGTGGCGTCAGCCTACCTCACAGCAACCTCAAACTCCTGGGCTCAAGCGATCCTTCTGCCTCAGCCTCCCGAATAGCTGGGACTACAGGCATGCACCACCATGCCAGGCTAATTTTTTTTTCCTATATATTTTTAGTTGTCCAGCTAATTTCTTTCTATTTTTAGTAGAGACAGGGTCTCGCTCTTGCTCAGGCTGGTCTCGAACTCCTGAGCTCAAACGATCCACCTGCCTCAGCCTCCCAGAGTGCTGGGATTACAGGCGTGAGCCACCATGCCCGGGCTCTTTTGTTTTTAAATAGGGGAAAAGATTCTGGTTAACAACATTACCAAATATACCAACAATTATCAAGTGTCAAAGAATTAAGATGTAAAAAAATATAACTTTAATGAACATACCTAATATTTCTTTGGTGACTAAGAAGGCAAGTCAGAACCTTAGAGTCGCAAGAACATCATTATCACTTAGTATTTGTGTTCTTTCTACACTTTTCAAAGCCCCTTAAAAACAAAATGCTTGGCCAGATGCGGTGGCTCACGCCTATAATCCTAGCACTCTGGGAGGCCGAGGCAGGTGGATAGTTTGAGCTCAGGAGTTCGACACCAGCCTGAGCAAGAGCGAGACCCCGTCTCTACTAAAAATAGAAAGAAATTAACTGGACAACTAAAATATATAGAAAAAATTAGCCGAGCATGGTGGCACATGCCTGTAGCCCCAGCTACTCGGGAGACTGAGGCAGGAGGATGGCTTGAGCCCAGGAGTTTGAGGTTGCTGTGAGCTAGGCTGATGCCACGGCACTCTAGCCCAGGCAACAGAGTGAGACTCTGTCTCAAAAAAAAAAAAAAAACAAAATGCTTGTGAAATCACTGTTCACTTTTCAGAATTCATTAGAAGATTATAGAGAGAAGCCTATACTTGTTGCAGTGAGAAGTGTTAAGAAGAGAGCCAGACATCAAAAGAACAAAACACAAATAGAAGGTCCATATTAAAATTGAAATTCTAATTTGAACCCAACTTATTAAAATGGTATAACTGGCATTACTTGGTCATTTTGCGCAAAGTATGATTATTTTCTAGAAAAGCCTTCCCTACTGTTTTGTAGTTGGCTTACTTTGATTTACAACTTACTTACCCAATATTCTAGCAATCCTGAAAGCCATTAAAAGGCAATTCTGCCTCAGTAATAGAAATGGCAGTACAACTTGAGCATCCCGTATTTGAAACACATGGGACAGAAGGGTTTTGGATTTTGGATTTTTGGGATTTGGGAGTATCTGCATTATATTCACCGGTTCAGTGTCCCAAAACCAAAATGGTGAAACCTAAAATGCTCTAATGAGCACTTCCTTTCAGCATCGTGTTGGTACTCAAAAAGTTTCAGATTTTAGAGCATTTCGGATTTCAGATTTTCAGATTTGGGTTGCTCAACCAGTTCTAGAAGATAAGTAGGCTAAGAAGAACTGAACTGCTAATGTTTTATTTCTTTAATTGGTTAGGGGTATTGTTATAAAAGCCCAGGGGCAATATGCAGGTAATGCAGAGAAGATATTCACTCATTTACAGCAACTACTATATAACAGATAATGTGCCAGGCCAAGAGTTGACTCGGAGTGACACAGCTAGCAAATATCCTGCCATAATAAGAATTATAATAAACTGTGGGCTTAATTAGTTAATGAAAAGATGCTTATTAGTAAAATTTTAGTGAAAAATCACTTATAAATATGGATTCATCAGAGAGTAATGCTTCCTTAAGAAGGCTGTCCATCAGAACATTTGGCCCATCTGACCCCTAAGAAGTCATTTATGTGGCATACCATGTAGCAAGGGCCTGGAAAGCCCAGTCTTATTGCCATGCCTGCTACTGTGTGATATTTCCAAGGCATCAGGCTGAGAGACTACTTCATCCCCACATGCCGTATACATCTGACTTGGAAGCAGCAGCGGGGGAGAGGACCTTTTGAAGAAATTCTCAAAACAATGTATGAATTTCATAAAAAGTAAAGCAGAAGCTTATAAAATCTTTTATGAGGAGCAGAAAGCACAAAGCCCAAAAGGAAAAACAGATGAACTTAAAGGACTTTACCCATTTACTGTATTTCAAAGGTCCTGTGAATCCCATGGCTTCTATTATCTTTGTGAGGGCACCAACCTTCTCCTCAACAGGATGTGGGGAATCCTTGGTAGTAGGAAGCTAATTAACCAAAGAAAAAGAAACCAAAATTACTTCCAAAAATTTTTTTTGAAATAGAATGCTTTTGTTCCTCATTAGGTCTGAGGGCAATTTTATTGCTTAGTTTTTTTCTTTCACCTAGACTTTTTCATTTTCATTTTTTTAGGTATCTTATCACTCAGTGAAAACAGATTTGGAACTGTACTAAGACGTCCTCCAAATTTCAGAGCAAGACATACCCACCTCACTGATCATATGCCTATGAACCCATGTCTAGGAAATGATAGATTTGGGGTATTAGAATAAAAGTTTTATCAAAAAGAGTACTCTTAAAAAGAATGTTGACCCCCATCTCCCAAAGAACAATTCTGAGAAATGAAACATTCTATGTTTATTGATACAACAGGAAAAGGAAAGAAAAATACTATCTGAAAGCAGTCAAAAAGTCATTCAAAACCACAATCAACCAAACAAATACTTAATAAATGTTTTTAAACTCTTGCATTCTTTAGTGCAGGTATAACAAATTTTATTAAAGACTATAAAACATAGGAGTCATGCTATTTGCCAACAAGCTCCAAGGAAAACCTGTTCTAATGCTAAGCCTCTCCAAATGAAGGCAGGCCCTCTAACCAATAAGAAATTCTCCAAAAGGTTAAATGTTATTATATTTTTAACATGTAAAAAATTCATAAAGACTTTTTCCTCTTAAGTGTTTTCTAGGCAAGAAAGTACAATGGAAGAAACATAGGACATAGGCTCAGAAGGCTTAGGTTCAAATATTCAGTTGGTCTGTCACTTACCATCCTTGTGACCTTGGGCAAGTCACTTTACCTTCCTGAGCCTGGCCTTCTGTATTTGATAAAACTCCTTGCCTCACCTAGCTAACAATTTTGTTCAGCTCCAAAGAATAACATCTGCGTGAGAGCGCTCTATAAACACAGAAAGTGCTAACAATTCTCACCTTATCTGTGGTGTGGTATTTCCTACTCAGTTGTATGTATATTCCAGGAATCTGTTCTGATCCCCCACATGTTCGGGGCTGGCTCATCTGGGGCCACTGGGGGATAAAAACACAGATGTAAGCAACACTGAGCATTCACTTATAAGGTTATCTAAGCAGACCTGCTTCAAAGTAAAGACTACAGTACAGGATCTTTCCATCTTTACCCCAGTTCCTGGAGATCTGATCACCAAGAGAATCCAAAATCAGCACCTAGAATGGTGTTTGGTACCTGGTAAATGCTCAGCAAATACTTGACGAAATAAAAGAATTTGGCCCTGGAAACCTAGAACTAAATCTAAGTCAACTCTAGGAAACAGAATTGTGCTAAGTACCTATTTAAATATGGGCAGTAGAAAAAAAACCGAAGATGTATCAGTCAATTTTAAGTATAAAACCTGCTTCTGCCACCTACAAGCTTGGTGGCCATGGGCAACTTACTGAACTTCAGTTGTAGTGAGGATTAAAGGAGATAATATATGTAAAGTGCCTTTCACAAAATAGGTACTCAGTAAATATTCAATGATCACCATCATCATTATTAACATTACTGTTCAGATCACAATTGCCTTCCTTTTAAATGTTCACATTGCATTTAAAGCAATTTGGCAATATTACAGCCATTATTTATAATTATTATGTTTCAGATACTACGCTAAATGCCTTACATGTATTTCCTTATTTAATCTTCAACACAACCCTATTGAGTTGGTATTATTATAACCAAGAACAACACACACAGTTTTGAAAATAATTCCTAAGGAGAAAAACTACCTGCAAGAGATCTTCATTGTAGCATTCGTTACTCACAAGAGTGAAAACTGGAGGGAGGGGAAGTCTATTAAGGAGATGGTTAATTAAAGTATACTAATTTAATGGAAAATCAGGGAACCACTGAGATTTTTTTAATAGACTATCTTTTAGAATAGTTTTAGATTCATAACAAAATTGAGTGGAAAGTACAGAATTCCCATATACCTGCCTCCCCTACATGCACAACCTCCTCCACTAGCAAATCCCACAGCAGAGTAGTACATTTGTTACAGTGAACCTACACTGACATCATTATCCCCAGAGTCCATGGTTTCCATTAAAGACTTTTTTAACAAGAAAAAATGCTTATAATATGCATAAAATTATAGGTAAAAACATGAATGCATACGCAAGTCTAGAAAGAAACACACAAGAAATCAAAAAGTTATTTTGTTAAGTTAGAATTATGGGTAAGTTTAAGAATCTAGTTTCCAAACTCAGTAATGTTATAATGTATTGTCTTTACAATAAAAAGGGGTGAAATACGAAAAGGGTTAACCCTTCAATTTTGGTTTATTCCAAAAACAAATGGAACACATGGAATGAAAATGATTTTTTTCTTTAGTCCTAATGAAGAAAAAACAGAATTTCTAATTGTGAAAGGTTACTATTAATATTTACTTTTCTTTCCAAATAAGGATATTAAAAGATTAGTCAGGATTCTTCTGGTCAGTCTCAAGAACACTTATGCTTTAATTCATAAGTATCAAGTAGGCTTTGTAAAATGCAGACTAAACACAGAACACCTCCCATTACATCAATGTAATGGTCTATCTGGAACACAAAGCACTTAAACTGGTTCAAAGAACACAACCAACAGCAGTTTCAACAAGCTGTGCTTGGGGTTGAGTCCTCTTCTATCAGATTATATGATCCTTTTCTTTCCCCATAGCTCCAGGAATAACTAATAATGGATTCCTTCCGTGCCTGTCCCACCACCTGCTGTATTTCTGCCCTACCATTATTCATAAGTTAATATTTTACACTATATTGAACTACTGAAGTACTTACGTATCTAGTAACAAGGACAATATCTAGTTTCCCCACACCTACACATATCTATCATATAAACACAGACTGTTTTTTCTGAGACAGAGTCTCACTCTGTCGCCCCATCTCCCCACCCCCCATTGAGTGCAGTGGCATCATCATAGCTCACTGCAACTTCAAACTCCTGGGCTCAACCAATACTCCTGCCTCAGCCTCCCGAGCAGCTGGGACTACAGGCACATGCCATGATGCCCAGCTAATTTTTCTATTTTCAGTAGAGACGGGGTCTCACTCTTAACCCAGATTGGTCTCAAACTCCTGAGCTCAACCAATCATCCCACCTCAGTCTCCCAAGTGTGAGGATGACAGGCACGAGCCACCACACCCGGCTATAAACACAGACATTTAAAACTCTTTTGTACTACCCACTCTTGCTCTTGCCCCCTCAAAAAGATTCACTTAAGCCTCAAAGATCTCAATGTTTCCTTTGTTTAAATTGAAAAGATATCAATAAATAACTTTTTGTAAAAGAGAAAAAATGCCCTGAAATACTCAAATGTCATTTTTTCAAAGAGGACTTCTCTAACCACCTTATCTAAAAACAGGTTCTTACCATCCCATTATTCTCTACCATAGTAGCAGCCTGTTCATTTCTTCATGGTACTCATTGTAATGTATAATTGTATCTTTATTTACTTATGTACTTGCTTATTTTCTAACGCCACTACCAAAAAGATACATGAGGGTTAAGAAGTAGGTATATTACCAGAACCAAGTACGATGGGAAACACTCAAATATTTGCTGAATAAACAAATCCTATCCTCTGTACAATTTTTATTTCTGATTATTTCCTTCCTTTCTTTGTCCACACACATGCCATACATATATGCTTCATTCATCCAACCTGTATAGTCCACAATATGCCAGCACTTACGCCAGGTTTTGGAATACAACCAGAATCCCTATTCTCAAGGAACTCATAATCTTGTGAAAAAGAGAAAGAAGACTTACCACACAAGAAACAGAACCAAATAAAACATTTTAAAAGGCTGAAAGGTCATACACCACAAAACAAACAAAGAAAACCCCAGTGTGGGCAAGGATGTAGAGCAACTAGAATTCTCATACACTGCTGGTGGGAGTACAATGGCACAATCACTTTGAAAAAATATTTGGCAGTATCTACTGAAGCTGAATGTATGTATGTCCTATAAGAATCACCAATTCCATTTCTAAGTAAATACCCCAACAGAAATGTATACGTATGTTCACTAAAAAGCATGTATAAGAATGTTCATAGCAGCACTATTCATAAAAGCTCCAAACTGGAAACAATCCAAATATTCATCAACAGAAGAATGGATAAGTTGTGGTATATTCATATAATAAAATACTATACTTAAAATACTATAATTGAGAATAAAATACTATAATTGAGAATAAACTATTACTACAAAGAACAATATGGGTGAATCTCTATAACAAAGTTGAATGAAAGCAGACAAACACAAAAGATTATATACTGTAAATTTAAAAGGCAAATTATCTATGGTCTTCAAAGTGAAGACTAGTTAATCTTGGTTGGGGGTGTGACTAAAAGGGGATTAAGGAGGCTTCTGCAGTTCTGGTAATGTTCTATTTCTTGATCTGGATGCTGGTTATATTTACTTTCTTTTTTTTTTTGAGACAGAGTCTCACTCTTTTGCCCGGGCTAGAGTGCCGTGGCATCAGCCTAGCTCACAGCAACCCCAAACTCCCAGGCTCAAGCGATCCTTCTGCCTCAGCCTCCCGAGTAGCTGGGACTACAGGCATGCGCCACCATGCCTGGCTAATTTTTTTATATATATATTTTTAGTAGTCCAGATCATTTCTTTCCATTTTTTAGCAGAGACAAGGTCTCGCTCTTGCTCAGGCTGGTCTCGAACGCCTGACCTTGAGCGATCCACCCGCCTCGGCCTCCCAGAGTGCTAGGATTATAGGCGTGAGCCACCCCGTCCGGCATATTTACTTTCTAATAATTCATTGAGCTGTACAGTTATGATTTGTACCTTTTTCTACATTTTTATTATACTCCAATAAAATGTACAAAAATATTTAAAGCTATGGAACAGACAGTGTAAACAGAAATTTGGAAATGGAAAATAATGACCTAGAGTCATTAGAAAAGACTTCATAGAGAATTGGGCAGAAAAGAGAAGAAGGTAGAATGAGAAGGCAGAGGTGAGGAAGCATGGTGTAGTGGAAAGAGAAAAACACTGAGTCAGGCCAGCGAGGTGGCTCATGCCTGTAATCTCAACACTTTGGGGGTGCTGAGGCAGTAGGATCACTTGAGACCAGGAGTTCAAGACCAGCCTGGGCAACATACAGAGACCCTGTCTCTACCAAAAAAAAAAAAAACTTGAGTCAGAAGACTTGAGTTGAAGCTCCAGCATTGCCTATCTCATAAATTTGTTTTGAGAACCAATTAAATAAAGCAAGTAAAAGAGATACATAAACTATACTGCATAATATAAATGTAAAGACCTATTAACTATAATGATAAACTCTTTTGCAGACAGCCCCTGATTAAAAGGAATATATTAATAAGATTTCACCCTATTTTTTGCTTCCAAAGAGGTCCTGAAAGTGAAGGGGCCTCCCTGAATAGAGAGAGAAAGAAAGGGGGGGTGGGGGAGAGGGACAGGGATGGACTCAAGTATTCTTCAATACCATGGGTGGGTGCGTCTGGTCCTTTTAGCAAAACTATAAGCTCCACCAGGGCACAGCCCATCTTATACTACTTTTATTTTCTGTCCCAATGCACAACACCATTCTGGGCATGAAGTCGGTACTCTATAAAAACTAGGTGGATTTTTTTTTTGTTTCAAAGAGAAGGACAACCTGGAGAAGGTCCAAAAAAGAACCACAGAAACGACCAAAGGGATGAATAAAAGGTCCTAGTGGAAAGGTTAAAATGAATTGAGGCTGTTTAGCTTGGAGAAAAGGCAACTGAAGAATTAAGGAGTAACTTAAAATAACAACACTTGAGCTGGAAGAAATCTCAGAGATCTTCTAGTCCAACATTTTCACTTCACAGATGAGGAAACTAAGACCAAGGGAGAGGCTGCAACTTGGTAAAGGTAATTTTGGAACAATTTTTTTTTTTTTTGAGACAGAGTCTCACTCTTTTGCCCAGGCTAGAGTGCCATGGCTTCGGCCTAGCTCACAGCAACCTCAGACTCCTGGGCTCAAGCTATCCTACTGCCTCAGCCTCCCGAGTAGCTGGGACTACAGGCATGCACCACCACGCCCGGCTAATATTTTCTACATATTTTTAGTTGTCCGATTAATTTCTTTCTATTTTTAGTAGAGATGGGGTCTCGCTCTTGCTCAGGCTGGTTTCGAACTCCTGAGCTCAAACAATCAGCCCGCCTCGGCCTCCCAGAGTGCTAGGATTACAGGCATGAGCCACCACACCCGGCCAATTTTTTTTTTTTTTTAAGTTTCACTTTATACAGTAAGGAGAAAATTTACCCAAGTAGCATGAACATAAATAACAACAAAAATAGCAATTACAACTTATTGAAGATCTCCTATATGCCCAGTACTATATGCTTGGTGATTTACTTATGTTATCTCACAATAACCTTGTAAAGTAGATACTGTTTTTTCCTACTTTAGAAATTAGAACACTAAAGCTCAAAGAAGTAAAGTTCATTAAGGACTAGAGTATTTATTCAAAGCTATGTTCTGTTCCCTATAGCTAGCTGCCTTCAAAAAGCTGAGTAGAGTTCAACAATACAGGCTCATGCACACTTAGTACTCAGATCTTGATTTCTAAATACTACTCTCCGATAAAAAGAACCACAGCTCCTTGGAGAAATGACTGAATCTAGGGCTAGGGCAAAGAAAATACAACATGAACCTAAAACATTTTGTGGTGCCAGGAAATAAAGGAGTGTTCAAAAAATGATGGGGGCATGTAGAAAGGAACTTGAAGGAGTTCCCAACAGCCAAAACTGGGACAATTTGATCAACAAAATAACTAACTAGAAATGGATTATAACTCTGAGAAGAAAATAATATCCATGAGCTCATACTGATATAAATAAATAAATGGGGAAGTGACAGCTCTTCCTCACAGTAGAATTCCAATTAATAAATGTAGGAATGATGGAAACAGAAATCATTAGGCAAATACCACAGTAATAATTGCTGCAGTGGAGAACCACGGACTGAATTACCATATAATCCAGCGATCCCATTTCTGGTTTTATATCCAAAAGAATTCACAGCAGGATCCCTAAGAGATATTTGCACACCCACCTTCACTACAGCATTAGTCACAAAGCCAAGAGGTGGAAGCACCTCAATCGTCCACTGACCCATGTGGATAAAGAAAATGTGGTGTGTATATACATACATATGTATACACACACACACACACACACACACACACACACACACACACAATGGAAGATGATGCAGCCTTAAAAGAAGAGGAAATCCTATTATATGTTACAACAAGGATCAACAGCAAGGACATTACACTAAGTGAAATAAGCCAGTCACAAAAAGACAAAAAATGAATGATTCCATTCACATGAAGTATCTAAAGTAGTTAAAATCATAGAAAAGGAAAGCAGAAGGCCAGTCTCCAAGGGCTGGGGTGAGGGGAGAGGGGGTGGAATTTGTGTTTAACTAGCACAGAGTTTTAGTTTTGTAAGATGAAAAAGTTATAGAGATCTGTTGCAAAACAATGTAGATATACTTAACACTACTGAACTATACACTTAAAAATGGTTATGGTGGTAAATTTAAGTCATGTATCTATTACCACAATAAAAAATTAATTAATTAGTATATCATTTTAAAAAAATCAATGGCTGCTAAAATTAGTGAGCAAAAGTGTAATGAGAAACAAGATATCTGCAGTCTCAAAGTATCTCTTCAGAAGGGAAAATACTAACTTTACAGTGGAGAAACCTGACACAA
This sequence comes from Indri indri, assembly GCA_004363605.1. Taxonomy (NCBI): domain Eukaryota; kingdom Metazoa; phylum Chordata; class Mammalia; order Primates; family Indriidae; genus Indri; species Indri indri. The sequence goes on from RJWJ010017171.1 coordinate 15,742, forward strand.
ATTCAACCAAGTGATCAAAGTTAATATCACCAGGAATAAGACATGTTGGCATCACGTATAGGGAACATCACTTTTGCCAGAAATGCATAAACTCAATCTCGTTATGAGAAAATATCAGAAAAACCCAAATTGAAAAACATTCTACAGATAACTGACTAGTACTCTTCAAAAGTGTCAAAATCTCGAGAAGAAAAAGAAAGATTAAGAAAATGTATCAGATTGGAAATAACTAAGACCATATACAATTAAATTTAGTCTGGGATCCTGGATTCATAGTCTAGCCCAAAAAGAGGACATCAGTGAAAAAAACTGGAATATGGTATATAAATTAGTTAATAGTATTATTTCAATGTTAATTTCCTAGTTTCAATAATTGCACTGTAGTTATGCAAGATTAACATTAGAGGAAGCCAGATGAAGGTTACATGGGAATTCTACTATTTTTATAACTTTTACATAAGTCTAAAATTATTTCAAAATAAGGGGAAAAAAAATTTTAAGTAGACACAACTTCAAGAGGTTATTTAACAAAGACAGAGATAAGAATACAATGTCCCTAGCTCTTTGAAAATAATAGGATTATAGCATTGAACATTACCTTAGAGATCATCTGATACTACCATTCATCCAATGAAGGATCCCATTATGTCAGGCCCCTGACATACAATCATCCAACCACTGCCTGAATATTTCCAGTAAGAGTAAATTTACTACGTGAAAATGTAGCCCATATATTCCATTAGACAAAATTCTAATTAACAAAATTCTCCCTCATTCTGAGCCAAATCTGCCTCTCTATCAGACATGTACCTGAGGATGCCATTCCGAAGCAGAAGTTTCCATATAGGTGGGGGACCTCAAAGATGAGAAGATACGCCAGTAAATTATAGTCAATATGACAAAAGGTCCAGTTTATTTACATTGACTAAAATTACATTTGGTCAGCATGAGATAAACCACCCTGAGTTACTTGCATAAATTCTGTCCTATAATGCTGTCCCAGAGCCTAATACAATAAGTACCTCGTACATATTAGGTGCTCAAGAAATGTTTATTGATTCAAAGAATGGGGCACAGTTAGGGATTCATATAATGATTTCCCTCCTCCTACCATCTACATATATATATAAAACAAATGATTTTGCATTATATGATAAATGCTATTAAAATTTTGTACAAAAAGTAATAGAACGTAGCCCAACTCTGAAAAGAAATACCTATGTGACTACCCAAAGTAGATATCTCTTCTTTACAGGTATACTCTTCACTCATTCAACATACACTTAGTGACTATTCTGTGCCAGGCTTAGTGAGAAGCCTAGGAAATACAGGGACAAACAAGACATCTTAAAAATGGCAGGTGTATTGCTGACATCCTGTGTGGAAAAAATAAAAAAACAAAAACAAGAATGGCAGGGCTTACACATTAGTTGGAGGAAATTTTAAAGTATGTTATATATAAGTTATATAAATAAATTATATAATATATATAATTATATATAACAAACATAGTTTTTAAAATTGCATCAAGTATGAAAAAGAAAGTTAATAGTTACAAAGGAATATCATAAATTGATAAGAAAAATGAATTCCCAGTAGATGAATAGAGAAATGACATAAAGCATACAATTTTCACAAACTGGAATACAGCTAATAAACAGAAAAAATGTGTAACGCTGATAGCTAAACAAAGAAATATAAGGTAAAACAAGGTAACATTTTCTACCCAAATATTTAAATGTTTAAAAAATATCCAACTTGAGGAAGGTAATGATGAAAATCTCATCATACATACATTGCTGGTGGCAATATAAATTACAACAACTTTTTGGAGAGTCAAATGTTCATACCCTTTGACACAGGTACACCTTCCTAGGAATAAATAATTAAAAATAAGAAAAAATATATGCTAAGAAAATGGTAAGGAAATCAAGGCTTATAATGGCCAAAAAAGGGGAAATGATTTGAATATCAAACAAAGGCTAAGTAAATAAAATATCATGTAGCCATTAAAAAATTTAATTAGGGGCCAGGCGCGGTGGCTCACACCTGTAATCCTAGCACTCTGGGAGACCGAGGCAGGCGGATTGTTTGAGCTCAGGAGTTCGAGACCAGCCTGAGCAGGAGCGAGACCCCGCCTCTACTAAAAAAATTAGAAAGAAATTAATCAGACAACTAAAAATATATAGAAAAAATTAGCCGGGCATGGTGGCGCATGCCTGTAGCCCCAGCTACTCGGGAGGCTGAGGCTGTAGGATCACTTGAGCCCAGGAGTTTGAGGTTGCTGTGAGCTAGGCTGACGCCACAGCACTCTAGCCCGGGCAAAAGAGTGAGACTCTGCCTCAAAAAAAAAAAAAAAAAAAATTTTTAAACTAATTAAAAATTTAAGTCTATCTAAATATTAAGAATAATGTCTGCTCTAGTAAGTGAAAAAGTGCCAGAATATAAAATTCTGTGGATATTTGTTAAGGCACTTAAGGAAAAAATTAGTATACACACACACACACACACGGGAAAAAAAACAGAAGAGATTAAAATACTGATGTTTTCAGATTTGAAGTCACAGGTAATTTTTATTTCCTTTATTACTAAATCATTCATATGATTAACAAAAATCAGGAGGGAAGAAAATCCCTCACAAACAGGCCAAGATAAGCTACATTATAATGAGTCTGTGGTCAATGGTAAACTAAGATCTCATATAATTGTTTATTGGATTTTATGTTCATAAAAAGGAAAAAGAAAAAGGAAGAAATATTTCTCATCCCAAATAAAAGTGACACAAAATGGCTACAAAAAGAAAACTGAAAAAAGTTAACTCTAAGATGAATAACTGGAAAAACTCTCTAACAGTAAAAATCATCAGACTGTAGCATGGTCTCCTAGGCTAAGTTCCATTGCTGGGGTATTTAGAAGCAACGCCCTAGACACCATACTGTAGGAATCAGTCCAAAGCTGGCACCACAGAGAACAAGAGTGGTCTCATGAGATTTTTCCATCACACAATTTGGTTGGCTAATCTATAAATACATGATATTTGCACATAAACACTAAGGTTTTCTTACTAAGCAAAGAACAACAAACCTTACCTGGGAAGTGCCAGACAAAGTCCTGACCCACTGTCCTTGGGAAGGAGACACAGGCACCAATCTGCTGCATACTGGAACCCACTGGGAAATGCTAGTCTGGTTCCTCTAGACACAGAAAAAAAATTGTCTGTCAGGAATCTATATCAGACTCCACAAGTGAAAGGTAAAGAGCGTACCTGTGACGTTGTAACACAATGAGACAAATATATTTGGTCTTCATCTTTAGTTCCTGGCACAGACCTCCTAAAACCCTCTGAAATTCTGAGTGACAGGGGTGTTTGTTATTCATAATAAGCCCCTTTCAACCATACCTAAGTTTATGCTAATGAGGTAACTCACTTGGAGGATGGGAGGCTGGTTGCCAGAGGAACCAACCACCATGAGTAGAGGATTGAACTTTCAGCTCCATCCCTCCACCCCACCTCCTATCTCTGGGAGGAGAGAGGGGCTGGAGGTTGAGCTTATCACCAATAGCCAATGATTTAATCAATTGTGCCATAATGAACCTCCGTAAAAACTCTAAATAACAGGGGTTAGAGAACTTCTGGTAAAGAGGAAAAACTCCTAATTCTATACTCAACACTTTACTTCTGACAGAAAACATGTGGGGTTTTCCCCGCCCTCGCAAACAATTCTCCAATTCTCTGCAGACACCAATTGGGTGTCCTACAATTTAACTTAATTCTGACCCTAACTGCCTGGAGTTAGCACAGACCCCACAGATTAATGGCTCCATCCAACAAGACTGTCCCCCACTTCAGACTCCAATTCCAAGTAATGAGTCCCCCAGGTTACCCACACTTCTGTCCAACTTGGCTACAAATCAGGGGTTCCCATAACTGCCTCCTCAGGCTCAATAATTTGCTAGAATAGCTCACACAAATCGAGAGGGCACTTTACTGATTTATTATAAAGGATACGACTCACAACAGCCAAATGGAAGAGACACAGAGGACAAGGTATGGAGGTGTTAGGTGCATGGAGCTTCCTCTCCAGGCATACCACCCTCCCAATACTTTGATGTGTTCACCAACCTGGAAGCTCTCCAAACCCAAGGACTTTTATGGAGGCTTCATCAGGCAGATATGATTTATTAAATCACTGGCCATTGGTGACTGGCTGGATTTCCAGCCCCTCTCCCCTCCCAGAGGTGGAGGGGAGGGTGAGAATAGCTGAAAGTTCAACCCTCTATTCACAGTGTGTACCTCTGGCAACCAGCCTCCATCCTCCAAGAGTAACCTCATTAGCATAAACCTAGGTATGGTTGAAAGGGGCTTATTATAAATAACAAAACATACTCCTCTCACCCCTATCATTTTCCAAGGGTTTTAGGAGCTTCGTACCAAGAACCAAGAACGAAGATTATATTTATTATACATAAGAATATATAATTCTTATATCATAATACCATATCCAAGTTGGTGAAGACAGCCACATGTCAGGAGAGAGGCACACTACAATTCCAGAGGGACAGAGGCTACTGCATTCAGGACTATTCTAGACCTCATCTTTAGTACCTAAACTTAGAAATCCTGCCAGAATGCGGCAGCACGTGAACAAAGAACTTCCCAAATGGGAGGAAGGCCAAGCCTCCCCATGCTCATTCCTCCAAGGATAAAATGTACTTCTGCCTATTCCTGGTTCCTTGGACTAAAATAATTCTGATAACGGTTGACTCAAGCAGGGGGCGTGAGCTCCCTTTGAGGAGAGAAACAAAATAAGCAGACTTCTGGCATTTTACAATTAGATTATCATTCAAATTACAGTTTGCCATTCTTTTTTTTTTTTTTTTTTTTTTTTTGTAGAGACAGGGTCTCCTTCTGTTGCCCAGGGTAGAGTGCAGTGACTATTCACAGGAGCTATGATAGCATGCTACAGCCTCAAATTCCTGGGCTCAAGTGATCCTCCACTGAGGCTGTCCAGCCTCAATAGCTGGGATTACAGGTGCACATCACCACACTGGCTTACAATGCCTTTTCAAAAATAGTGATTTATCTGATCTTCATTGAATCCCTTCATAGTAAGCAGTGCTAGGATTATCATCAGCCCCAAAGAGATGAGAAGGATGAAGAAATGAGGGCAGAAGTCAGTTTTGTTGTTCTTGTTGTTGCTTAAGAGACAAAGTCTCACTCTGTCGCCCATGCTGGAGTGCAGAGCATTGCCTTGAACACCTACCTTGACTGATCCTGCTACCTCAATCTCCAGAGTAGCTGGGACTATAAATGAGTGCCACCACCCCAGGCTAATTTTTTTTTTTTTTTTTTTTTTTGTAAAGACTGAGTCTCACTACACTGCCTAGGCTGGTCTTGAACTCCCAGCCTCCCAAAATGCTGGGATTACAGGCCTGAGCCACTACACCTAGCCCAGCTCAAGGGCATAAATTTTTAGGGTGGGAAAACACAAGTGGACAACTTGATTTCCAAGATAAAAGAGAGATTAAATGGCTGTTCAAGCTAAGACTGAGATTCAGTTTTTCCCTCTGATATTAATTGACCTCAGAAAGGTTACTTGGCCAAAGTGAAAGGCTAGAATGGAGAAAGGGAGAGTTCTGTCTTGCTAAATGAAAAGCCTGCTTTATTTTATAAACCTGAAATACGTTCCATTATATAAATGATATCCATATACATAGCACTGGAAATTTCTATTCTAGGAACCAACTATAGGGGATCTAAGGGTTTTCTTCACTTGACCTGTAGACCTTACGGGGCCATAATGAGAGCTGGATACACAAATTGTTTGAAGATGGTTTGCCAAGCATAATGTACAATAGAGTCGGCCCTCTGCAGCCACCAGCTCTGCATCCACGGATTCAACCAATAGCAGATTGAAAAAATTCAGGAAAAAAATTGTATCTGTACTAAACATGTACAGATTTTTTTCTTGTCATTATTCCCTAAACAAAACAGTATAACAACTATTTACATAGCATTTACATTGTATTAGGTATTACAAGAAATCTACAGAGGATTTAAAGTACATGGGAGGATACATATAGGTTATATGCAAATAATAATACTATGCCATTTTACATCAGGGACTTGAGTATCTATGGATTTTGGTATCTGAGGGAGGTCCTGGAACCAATCCCCTACAGATGTAAGGGACAACTGTACTAGCAGTCGAAGATCTGGATTCTAGTTGAGACTCAGCTACTATAATATGATCTTTACAAGTAACTTAACCTCCATGACACTCAGATTCCTCATAGCAATTATTAGTAATACTTATGAGCACCGAGTAGGTACCAGGCACTTTTCTGGGTGCTTTACATATATGAACATATTTAAACCTCACAATCACCATCCAATGACTTAGGTATACTGTTATTATCCCATTTATACAGATAAAGAAACTGAGATATGAAATATATGTATGCATATGTCCTGATAGGGCCTGGAAGAAATGACATCCCAGTAGCAATGAGCACATGTAGCACAAAGATTTGGTTTCTAAATAGCAATATTCACCAAAAGGAACTAGTCTCCTCTGGAGAAAAGTTGACTCCAAAATGGGGTTGATGACTCACAAATAAGTGACTAAATAAGTGAGTAAATATTCACAAATAAGTGACTTCCCAATGTCACACAGTTAATAAATAGCAGGATATGAACCCAAGTCCAGAATCCATGCTCATTTATAGGATGAAAGAGTAAAGGGAATACTATCTCCAGGGTCCCTTCTAGCTCTGATACTATATGATCTAGTCTTGAACCAATTAAAATACAGCATATCGTGGAAAGAGCCACATACTTAAAGAAAGAAAGCACTGATTTGCTTTTTTCTTCTAATTTATTTTATTTTTTAAAGACTGGTCAAGTGAAGCAGTGGGAGTGGAGAAGGAACAAAGGAATCTGTAACAGGTTGTCATCAATTAGTTGTAAACACCACTGTACTCAGACCAACCAAGAAAGCATTAATTTGATTCTTGGCTCCACTGTTCATAAACTACATATTAGATAACCACCTCTGTGAGCATTGGTTGTTCTCTCATAAAAAATAAAGATAAAATCCCTACTTCTCAGGATTTAAAAAAAAAAATTAACAAATGTACCTTGCAGTATATCCAGCTCAGTATTAAGTTGAATCTGAATCTCCATTTCCTCAGGAAGGGGCAGAGGTGAGGTGGGGTGGAGAAAGGCATTTGAGTTTTAAACCTTCAGATGCTTTCTGAAGTATCTCGCAGTTCTAAAATTGTTTAACTGTTTCTATAATAATAGGCCACTTACAAGCACCTTATATTTCACATGAAAAGTAGGTTAAAAATATTTTGTTTCAGCTAGGTTTGATTTGTTGGAATGGTTTTTCAAATGAGAGACAGTTACTGGTGTTTTGTTTTACCAACACTGACAGATTTACCAGAATCATTCAATACCGGATGTTCCTTTCCTAAAAATGTAAATATGGGATCAGATGAAACTTCTACAGATTCAGAGCCAAAGGTGGGAGGTGGGGAGTGAGGGTAAGCAACAGAAAATTACAAGTAGAAACAATGCAAACTTTTAGAAGAGTTTCTGAAGAATTTCATCATGTTATTTCCAATGTCAACAAAATTTTTCTCTGTAATTTTGACTCTAGTTGGTCTTAGGCCAATACTTTTAAATCAGTTCTTATTAGAAGAAAGGCACAATCAACTCTGTTCTTCCCTTCTCCAATCCTACAATAATTCTTATCCAAATCCTTAATTGAAACTGCTGAGGTGTAGCAGAAAGGGTGTTTGAATCCCAAGCCTGCCATCAAATAGCTGTATGACCCTGACCTAGTTACTCAACAATCCATGCCTCCGTTTTCCCTTACGAAAAATGGGAATAATAGGCCAGATGCGGTGACTCACGCCTGTAATCCTAGCACTGTGGGAGACCGAGGCGGGAGGATCACTTAGGTCAGGAGTTCAAGACCAGCCTGAGCAAGAATGAGACCCCCCGTCTTTACAAAAAATAGAAAAATTAGTCAGGCACAATGGTGTGCACCTATAGTCCTAGCTACTTGGGAGGCCCAGGCAGGAGGATTGCTTGAGCCCAGGAGTGTGAGGCTGCAGTGAGCTATGATCATGGCACTGCACTCTAACTAAGGCAACAGACCGAGACCCTGTCTCAAAAAAAAAAAAAGAAAAAAAGGGAATAATAGAAGCTACCTCACAGCAGTGTTCCAAGGAACATTTGTAAAAGCACTTTGATAACAGAAAGATACACACACACACAAACCACACACACAGGGAGTGTATATTCAGGGCAATTTGAATCTATGCTGGGACACACACACACACAAAGGCATCATTTTTTTTTTTTTTTTTTCTTTGAGACAGAGTCTCACTCTGCTGCTCGGGCTAAAGTGCTGTGGCATCAGCCCAGCTCACACCAACTTCAAACTCCTGGGCTCAAGCAATCCTACTGCCTCAGCCTCCCGAGTAGCTGGGATTACAGGCATGCACCACCATGCCCGGATAATTTTTTCTATATATTTTTAGTTGTCCAGCTAATTTCTTTCTATTTTTAGTAGAGACAGGGTCTCGCTCTTGCTCAGGCTGATCTTGAACTCCTCAGCAAGAGCGAGACCCCGTCTCTACTAAAAATAGAAAGAAATTATCTGGGCAACTAAAAATAGAAAAAAATAAAAATTAGCCGGGCGTGGTAGCACACGCCTGTGGTCCAGCTACTCGGGAGGCTGAGGCGGGAGGATTACTTGAGCCCAGGAGTTTGAGGTTGCTGTGAGCTGGGCTGGTGCCACGGCACTCTAATCCAGGCAACACAGCAAGACTCTGTCTCAAAAAAAAAAAGAAAAAAGAAATCTCTTTAGACTCTAGTTTCTAGTTCTACTGACTCTACTCAGTCCTTTTTCCTCTCCATCTGTGAACTAAAATAAAATCCTAAGCTTCTCACAGACTGAACAGATCCCCTCCTTGGGCAAAGGGTCCTGGCCATGAAGGGAAACGTGGACAGACACAACCCGGACAATAAGATACTAAATTATTAACGGGACTTAAGGCCATGCAGAGCAAAGGTTAAGTCACCTGCAGGCCATCACTCTGCCTAACAGATCACTTGCATTGATACATTCTGGCTTGCCTGGATTAACAGACTTCCTTATCTTAAAATACTCCAAGCCTTTAGACAAAGCTTTATTTCTGTAACCAATTACAACTCAAAAAATCTTTGAACCCAACTATAATCTGTAAGCTCCCCACTATGCTGTCCAGATGTCCCGCCATTTCAGGCCAAACCAATGTACACCTCAATTTGTATTTATTTATTATATCTGCAATTCCTGCCTCTCTAGAATGTATAAAAGCAAACTATTGCCCAACTGCCCTGGGACCACCTGCTCAAAACTCCTTGGGTGTGACTCCCCAGGCCATCAGTCACACATGGTCAGCTCAGAATAAACCTCTTCAAACTATTTTATAGTTTGGTTTTTTTTTTCCGTTAACAATTCTGGCACCCAACATGGGGCTCGGAGAAGACTCAGGATCCCCCCAAAGGAGTAGCCCAAACTCAGCAGTAGGTACTAACATGGGCCACCCTTGGGCCCCTCAACTCCAAGCTTCTCCTTGGGCAGAACAGGTAAGTTCTCCTGAGCTCCAGACCTCCCAGTTACATGTGTTTGGCTCAGAATAAACCTCTTTAAATTATTTTACAGAGTTTGGGGTTTTTTTCCATTAACACACCCCTCCCAATTCTTCATGTATAAATATAAATCTGTAGAAGTATTTACCTCTCTCATACAGGTGTTAATATTAGGCCTATAACAATTAGCACACCTCAACTTCTCCCAAATTCAAAAAAACATTTATAGCCACTCCCAGTGGTAAAAATTATTGCTTTAACTTAGGATAAGTGCACCATTACTAAGTGGGAACTAGTTTTATTGCCTTTTGCCTTACCAACACTTCAAAACCAAAAATTTCAAAGTCAGGCTTCGTGTTTTCGTTTCCTGTGCATGTTGTTGATTGCAGGTGATTTTACAACAATATTTCAAAACATTCTAACATACTAGCTCTTTTTTCTTTTTTTCGTAGAGCGTGGTCTCCCTGTGTTGCCTAAACTGGTCTCAAACTCCGGGCCTCAAGCAATTCTCCCCTCTCAGCCTCCCAAAGTGCTGAGATTACAGATGTGAACCAACATACCCAGCCTACCTGCTCTTTCATTGACTACATTTTAATCAGTCTACTTATAGACCTATTTCTGCATGTGATTTTTAAGATTTTTGAACTAGAAAAGGTTTCACAGATGTAGTCAATTCCAGTTATTCACCATAAAATCACCACCAACACTGAATTAGCAAATACTGAACTATTGCTCCTAGGGGAAATATAGGGTTAGGTTCCTACAAGCCTCTGGTCACATTTTCATCAACCAATCAATATATAATGTGTCTTGAATATACATATAAGCAATATATATAATCAATATATAATGTGTCTTGAAAGACACCCTACTTAATACATATATTGTTGATTCATTAACATTAAACTCAAACAGCACTATAATTCACTCATGAACAAAACTTACCTCACGCACATTTTTTCCATAAGGCACATCACAGCCTTCTTGCACTCAGCAATGCTAGACAGCACTTCGGTACCATATTTGGGGGCCATTTTAAACACAGAAACCACAAAAAAAGCACAAAAATGCAAAAAATGGCACTAAATAGACCATGAGAGGACACTTGTTTATAGTATAAGAGCTGAAACAAGAAGGCAGAGTGTTTTTGTTTGACCTCAGCTAGCCTTTTTTGACCACAGCTAGGAACCTGCATGTTGGCTGCTCAAATTTCTCACCCCTCTGCACATATCTGCAAATGACTGCAAAAGCTTCCTACGTACTGATTTTGGGGTTACAAATAAATTTTAGCAACTAGGTGAATTCACAAATACCGAATCTGTGAATAATGAAGATCTACTATAGTCATGAAATCTACTCTGTAATTCCCCAGTGGGTGCCTAAATTCTGAATAGCAGGGATACTAATTCAATTCCATACTCCAAAGAACAGACACTATAACAAACTCTCCTATGAGTTACAACGTGGCATGCTACAAAAATATGCTTCTATAGACCGAAGAAGAAGAGAATGTTTAACCAGTCCTTCAAAAATTACTGAATAAGCTGCCTTCTCCCACTTTGTTAGGAGTGTCCAACCTGAGTTTCAAAATTTTGATTACGTACAGAACAGTCTGAGCAAATCGTTAAGGGTGAAGGTTCAGGTTTCTATTAGAGAAAGGAGTTAACAAATATGGCAAGGCAGAAGGGTAGAATAAACCCTGTGGTATTAGATTGGATTTAGAATAATCAGTGTGGGTTTTAATATATATAGCTAAAGAAAGAAAGAGATATATATGTGTTTATGTGCATGTATAAACATACATATATTTCCTACCCATGTCCTGATAGGGCCTAGAAGCAATGACACCACAGTAGCAATGAACACATGTAGCAGCCAGATTTGACTTCTAAATAGCAATATCCACTAAAAGGAACTAGTCTCCTCTGGAGAAAAGTTAACTCCAGAGTGGGGCTGATGCTCCTCAAAGCCTTATTCGCAAAGAATTGGCATTATTTAATCTGTCTGATGATACACCTTAGAAAGCTCTATTTGCAAGACTGTCTTAGAACTCAGCCAGTGTGAAAAACCTCTTTCCCAGGAGCACTGGTTGAAAACAAATAGATGTAATTATTTAACTTCATGGCTTCCTGAGGCAGTGGATAATGGTTGGGGAAAACAAGAGGCTAACCAAAAACCTTTAAAGGAAAAGCTGAGGAATGAGATGTCCACAGGGGCTTCGAAAAGCTCCAACATATGCCTGGCCCATGCACATACACAGGTCTGTGCACATACCCAAAGCCGTGCACATGCTCAGGAAAGACCTGGGAATGCCTCTCATTCCTGGTTAACCTTGAGGCTCTGCACAAGCAGGAAATGAAAGCTAAGGCAGAGCTGTTAAATGCCTGGCAGAGTGTTGAGGATGCACCTCAACATGTACACAGAGCCTTTCAGTAAAAACTGGGAAACAGGCCGGGCACGGTGGCTCACGCCTGTAATCCTAGCACTCTGGGAGGCCGAGGCGGGCGGATTGTCCTGAGCTCAGGAGTTCGAGACCAGCCTGAGCAAGAGCGAGACCCCGTCTCTACCAAATATAGAAAGAAACTAATCGGACAGGTAAAAATATATATATAGAAAAAATTAGCCGGGCATGGTGGCGCATGCCTGTAGTCCCAGCTACTCAGGAGGCTGAGACAGTAGGATTGCTTGAGCCCAGGAGTTTGAGGTTGCTGTGAGCTAGGCTGACGCCACGGCACTCGCCCCAGGCGAGAGTGAGACTCTGTCTCAAAAAAAAAAAAAAACTGGGAAACATTGGTTCCAGGCATTTAAGGGAATTTCTGTTCAATCATTAGCTGACCACTAAGCTAATTAAGCAAAGACTTCAGGGGCCACACACAACAAAGAATACAGACTTCATAGAATTAATTCCAGAAAAGTCACAAAAATACAATAACAAACACTGGGAAGGGAAAGAACCTGATTTCCAGAGTTGCCACATTGTATTATTTAAAATGTCCAGTTTTCAAAAAAAAAATTACAAAACATACAAAGAAACAAAAAAGTATGGCCCATATGCAGGGGGAAAAAAGCAATCAATAGAATTTGTCTCAAAGGAAGCCAAGACATTAGACTTAATCTGGACAAAGACTTTAAATTAGCTATTCCAAATATGTTAAAAGATCTAAATGAAACTGTCTAAAGAACTATATAATGTCTCACCAAATAGAGAATATAAATAAAGAAAGGAATTATTTTAAAAGAAACAAAATAAATTCTAGAGTTGAAAAGTACAAAAACTAAAAATTCACCAGAGGGGCTTGACAGCAGTTTTGAGCTGGCAGAAGAAAGAACTGGTGACCTTGAAGCTAGGTCAATTTAGACTATCCAGTCTGAGGAATGGAAAGAAAACTGAAAGAATGGAAAGAAAATGGAAATTTAACATCCTCAGAGACCTCTGGGACACCACCAAAAGTACCAATAAACACATAACGGTAGAGTCTCAGAAGGAAAGGAAATAAATGGACAGAAAAATATTTGAAAACATAGTGGCAAAAAACATCTCAAATTTAATGAAAAACATTAATTTAGAAATCCAGGCCGGGCACAGTAGCTCACGCCTGTAATCCTAGCACTCTGGGAGGCCGAAGCGAGTGGATTGTTGGAGCTCAGGAGTTCGAGACCAGCCTGAGCAAGAGCGAGATCCTGTCTCTACTAAAAAAAAAAAATAGAAAGAAATTAGCTGGACAACTAAAAATATACATAGAAAAAATTAGCCGGGCAGGGTGGTACCATGCTTCTAGTCCCAGCTACTCGGGAGGCTGAGGCAGAAGGATTGCTAAAGCCCAGGTGTTTTGAGGTTGCTGTGAGCTAGGCTGACACCACAGCACTCTAGCCGGAGCAACAGAGTGAGACTCTGTCTCAAAAAAAAAAAAAAAAAATAGAAATCAAAGAAGGCCGAGTGCCGTGGCTCATGCCTGTAATCCTAGCACTCTGGGAAGCCAAGGCAGGAGGATCACTTGAGCTCAGGAGTTCAAGACCAGCCCAAGCAACAGAGTGAGACCCCGTCTCTACTAAAAATAGGAAAATTAGCTGGGCGTCCTGGCATGCGCCTGTAGTCCTACCTACTAGGGAAGCTGAGGGAAGAGGATCACCTGAGACCAGGGGTTGGAGGTTGCAGCGAACTACGATGATGCCACTGCACTCTACCTGGGGCAAAAGAGTGAGACTCTGTCTCAAAAAAAAAATGTAGTTGGAATGGCAATAACAGCACAAGGGAGGGGGAATTACAGAGCCATATAGAAACGAAGTTTTTATATATTATAGAAATCAAGTTAGTATTAATCCAAACTAGACTATTATGAATTAAGATGTTAATTGTAATCCCCAGAGCATCCACCAAGAAAATAGCTCAAAAAATACAGTAAAGCCTATACCATGTACAAAAATTAACTCAAAATGGATAAAAGAACTAAACGTAAGAAATAAAACTGTAAAACTCTTAGAAGAAAACGTAGGGGAAAGACTTCATGACATTGGATTTGGTAATAATTTCTCAGATATAAAATCAAAAGAGGAGACAACAAAAGAAAAAATAGATAAGTTGATCTTCATCAAAATTAAAACTTTTGTGTATCAAAGGATACTACTAGCAGAGTGAAAAAGCAATCCATGTAATGGGAGAAATTATTTGCAAATCATGTATCTGATATTGACATCCAACATACATAAAGTACTATACCTCAACCACCAAAAACAATTCAAAAATAGGCAAAGCACTTGGACATTTCCCCAAAGAAAATACACAAATGGTGAATATTTGTATATCGCAGATATATGGCAGATATTTGTATATCGACGTTCATAATAGCACTATTTGCAATAGTCAAAAGGTGGAAGGAACCAAGTATTCATTAACAGATGAATAGACAAAATGTGGTATATCCACACAATGGACTATTATTCAGCCTTAAAAAAGAAGGAAATTCTGACACAAGCTACAACACAGATGAATCTTGAGAACATTACACTGAGTGAAATAAGCCAAAGTCAAATAACGTATGATTCCACTTATATGAGGTACCTAGAGTATTTAAACTCATAGAAACAGAAAGTAGAATGGTGGCTGCCAGGGGCTGGGGAGAGGGGATCATGACAAGATACTGTTTAATGGGTACAGTTTCAATTTACAAGATGAAAAGAGTTCTGTGGATGAGCATGGTGACAGCAGCAAAACAATGTTAATGTACTTAATGCAACAGAACTGTACATGTAAAAATAGTTAAAAAGGTAACTTTTATATGTACTTTACCGCAATTTTTTAAAATTATTTTTTATGTACAAGGTGGCTTTCTATAATTTCTACTATTCCCAAAGAAAAGCAAAAATGACTACCAATGCCCAGGACAGCTCAGAAAACCATAACCATGTCCAGTTCCACTGCTCAAACGTCCAGTTTCTCTGCTGTAACCACTCAATAATAGTGTTTTAGTTTCCTCCTCCTTCCCAAACCCATCATTGGTTCTCCATCATTGGAGAAGGGAAAAAATTGGCTGACAGGACAGAAAGAAGAAAAATAATGCAAGATTAACAAGAATGTTTCAGGAATACTGCTTCTCTGTGGTTCAATTTTCTTATCTGTAAAATAGGGAAAATAGATGGACACCTTTTTCAGCCTCTACCCATCTGCACCTAGATGCTCAAAATAAACAGCATTTTGCTACAAAAAAATAAAATAGAGAAAATAATATGCCCTCCTTTCCAAAGGGCTGCTGTAAAGATTAGGTAAATTCATACATATAAGGCCGGGCACGGTGGCTCACGCCTGTAATCCTAGCACTCTGGGAGGCCGAGGCAGGTGGATTGTTTGAGCTCAGGAGTTCGAGACCAGCCTGAGCAAGAGCAAGACCCCACCTCTACTAAAAAATTAGAAAGAAATTAATTGGCCAACTAAAAATATATAGAAAAAATTAGCTGGGCATGGTGGCACATGCCTGTAGTCCCAGCTACTCGGGTCTCACTCTGTTGCCCAGGCTAGAGTGCCGTGGCATTAGCCTAGCTCACAGCAACCTCAAACTCCTGGGCTCAAGTGATCCTACTGCCTCAGCCTCCCAAGTAGCTGAGACTACAGGCATGCGCCACCATGCCTGGCTAATTTTTTCTATATATTTTCAGTTGTCCAGCTAATTTCTTTCTATTTTTTTAGTAGAGATGGGGGTCTCGCTCTCAGGCTGGTCTCGAACTCCTGACCTCAAGCAATCCTCCTGCCTCAGCCTCCCAGAGTGCTAGGATTACAGGTGTAAGCTACCACACCCAGCCCCATCCCTTCTTCTTTAACCACCCTTCCCTTAGCACAGGTCTTCTTCTTCTAGGATTACTTAAGTAGCTTCTGATTGGCCTTGGGGATGCTAATCTCAGCCCCCTCTGACTGATCCATCCACAACTGCTACAGGAAGCTATTAAAACAAAAATCTAGTAGTGGATATACAGTATTTATTATAATTTTTTAACTTTTTATACTTCCAAAATAAAATTTTTAAAATTTCAATTTAAAAATGAAAGAAGCCAGGCACAGTGGCTCACACCTGTAATGCCAGCACTTTGGGAGACCAAGGTGAGAGGACTGCTTGAGGTCAGGAGTTTGAGACTACCTGGACAACAGAGCAAGACCCCATATCTACCAAAAAATTTAAAAAATTAGCCAGGCAGAGTGGCACGTGCCTATAGTCCCAGCTATTCAGGAGGCTGAGGCAGGAGGATCAGATCGCTTGAGCCCAGGAGCTCAAAGTTACAATGAGCTATGATCACACCATTGCACTCTAGCCTAGGCAGCAGAGCGAGACCCTGTCTCTAAAAAAAAAAAAAGAAAAAGAAAGAAGAAACAACAAAAGCAACAAAAGTCTTCCCCTGATCAGTGGTGGGTGGGTGGAAGGGAGACCAACAGGAGAAAATAATTGCAAAGGGGCACAGAAAAACTTTTGGGACTGATGAATATGTTCACTATTTTTATTGTAGTGATGGTTTTTCAGGTTTTATTTTCTATCTCTCCTATTAGATTATAAACTTGAGAGTAAGATTTATATTTTTCATGCTCAGTGCATTGCATAGTTCCTAGAATGCAGTTAAGTACTGGCACTCAAAATAGCTGCTGAATTAAAAAGGGGGAAAAAAGCACTGAAACATCAATTCATTCTCTGATCATCTCTAGTAACCTTACTGATTATGAAAATCTGAAGCTCAGAGAAGTTAGATGACTTGCTCAAGGTCATACCAAAGTAAACAGTGAAGCCAAGCTTTCAGCCAAGGCTCTTCAGACTCCTAAACAGGTGCACTTTCCTGTATTTGTGAACTCCTTACAGTGCCTAGCCCAAATGGTTCTTCAGAGTGGATGATTGGTAAAATATCTACTACTTTCATGTTTACTGCCACTTTCAATTAGTCCTAAGGAAGTTTTCATTGCTTTAACACACATTACATTATAACGTATGATAAGAAGACTTCAGGGAATCACAGTATGAAGTGAAAGTGATTTTCCTTATCTAAACTCGAATTGTACCAAAAAAGATAAATAGAAAAAAGAAAGAAGATCAAACTCATAGAGGGTAGATGGTGAGGTGGCATCTGTGGATGCTACCATCTAAGAAGAAACGAATCTGCAAAAGTTCACAAGCTAAGGGTAAGAATATTTAAGATAGCTGGGACAACCATTAACTTCCAAGACAAATCAAGGTGTTCATTTCAGGTCTCCAGCCCAATAAATTTTTCATCTTTTACCCCAAATATCCATCTTAAAAACTAAATAGTTTAAGGCCGGGCGCGGTGGCTCACGCCTGTAATCCTAGCACTCTGGGAGGCCGAGGCGGGCGGATCGTTCTGAGCTCGGGAGTTCGAGACCAGCCTGAGCAAGAGCGAGACCTCGTCTCTACCAAAAAATAGAAAGAAATTAATTGGACAGCTAAAAATATATATAGAAAAAAAAATTAGCCGGGCATGATGGCACATGCCTGGGGTCCCGGCTACTCGGGAGGCTGAGACAGTAGGATTG
>RJWJ010017172.1:0-22383 GCA_004363605.1 Indri indri
AGGCATGTGCCACCATGCCCGGCTAATTTTTTCTATATATATTTTTAGCTGTCCACTTAATTTCTTTCTATTTTTGGTAGAGACGGGGTCTCGCTCTTGCTCAGGCTGGTCTCGAACTCCTGAGCTCAGAACGATCCACCCGCCTCGGCCTCCCAGAGTGCTAGGATTACAGGCGTGAACCACCGTGCCCGGCCTGCTTACATCTCTCTTTATACACATTTTCAATCCAGGTCATAGTTACAGGACAGAATCTATGGGAGGTCTCTCCTCTTGCACAGAATCAGGCCTTCCTAGCTATGTAATCTAGGAGGCAGAGCAGACTCATCAATGGCTGGGAGGCTGGGCTGGATGCTTTGGGGAAGGAGGGATGGTGTTGAAGCATCTGCTTACTTCTAAAAAGTGTGCCAGTTCCAGGGGATTCTGTTCCGCCCTGGGCTTCTCTGAAGGGTGGGGGAAGGAACTTTAGGTATAAGTCCACCATGACGTCTTGGAAGCAATTTTGAAGACCCTCTAGAGCAAAGCTCCCTGCCCTTCATTAGCTCTACCTGTCGTGTCTGCAAGAAGGATAATACACCTTCCGGCCTTTCTCTGTAAGCGGGGGTGAGGTGGGTGGCAGCATGAAGACTGAGGGAAGAGAGGGGCTGCTTGGGTTTATGTCTTAGCTCTGCCACTTACCATCGGTACAAACTCTGGACAAATTACTTGATTTTTATGTGCATCAAATTCCTCATCTGCAAAATGGAGATAATTATAATACCTTAAAAGAATCACATAAAAAGGCTTAGAACAGATCACGGCACTCAGTAAATGTTAGCAATCACCATTTGCAGTGTTTTCCACCAAAGTGCTGTGAGCAGAGGAATGCTAGGGACAATCTGGAGGAATACTCCAAATCAGCCTCTATTTACCTGAAACTTCTTTTAAGCCTTTTGTTACATGTTAAATATTTGTGCAAGTGTGCATTCTACTCCATGATAAAGTTGAGTTTGCTTCAATATCTGGATAATATTTCTTCTGCAACAATATTGAAGAAAAATTTATACTCCAGAAAGATGCCTCTCCATCATACCCTTGGCACTGGGTGGTCACTTAGTGGCACACTCATACATTTGAGGGCACAGTCCCCACAGGCCTCGAGCCAAAGATACAAAGGCCCAGCACCCGGGCCAGCACCAGAAAGTTTTCTCCCTGAGGAACGTCATGCAGGGCAGGTGCAGCCCCTGTGCTCTCACTTGCTGACCCTCCATAAACTGAAGCTCACAAACTCAGTCCATCTTTTTCACTGGGTAGCTCTGGCCTCTTGTTGGATGTGGGGAATGTGGGCAAAATAAGCATGGAAATAAAAATCTTGGCTTGGATTTCCTGGGCTATGATCATAATAAAATAGGGCAAAAGAGAGCTATAATCTAATGCACTATATTACTGTAATTAGAGCTTCATGCTTGGTGCTTTCTCCCGCCCTCCCTCCAAAATAATGAAACAGTTTAACATAAATAGTAGTGACTTTAGTCTCCATCATGTGGTGTTCAGTGATTGGGTAATTATGGTAACAGCATATAGTTAATGGATGTTGAGTTCAGAACATAAGAGAAAAGAGACAGGAAAAGGTACATGCAGGAACAGCATCATAGACTCACAAGAGCTGGGAGGACCCCTGTCTGTCATGTACCCTGCAGCCCCATTCTACAAAAGGGGAAACTGAGACTCTGAGACACTCTGCAAATGTCAGGCGCTTAGATGGCAGTGGAGTCAGAGCACAAACCCAGGTCCCTGTTCCAGTCCAATATTCTTTTTCACCCGCTATGTCGTCTGGGAAATTGCATAAAGCAGAGTATCCTAAAAAGCTTTCTGCCTGGCCAGTACACTTTGTGAGTCAAAACAACGCTTCTGTGAGTTTCACTGTATGTCACTGCCATTGAATGTCAACAGCAGTCTGCAGTGAGCATTTGAAACATTTGTTGTTGCATCCATTTTGTTCCTTCAATGTAGCAGGGAGGAAAAATTAGCAAGTGCATACATGAAAATTTTGTTTAACTTACTATTGATGTTTTAACTTTAATTGATTTCAGTTAGATTTTATTTCTGCTATTACATAGAGAGCATCAAATAAATAATAAACTTTCTCATATGAATATTTACATTTCGTGGTCCTGCACTCCATATAGGAAACTCAAGCAGAGTCAACACTTTTTGTAAAGAAGGCACAGGGCTTCCCTATGGAAACAAGTCAAGAGTCCTCATGGTACAACTAAGAACCGGATTCCAGCTCGTGCATGTGTAATCCACTTTGGATTGACACAAATGCATACAAATGCATTTCCCCAAAGTGCTGAACATAAACACAATCACAGCCAACGTCACCCACATGCCCTCTCTCTTCTCCTCCTTCCTATAGAGAGAGAGGCTGGTGGCTACAGGGAAGAGGGTGAGCACATCTCCTCCACTAATGCCTGCGGACTCACATTTGCTCCTCGAGGCCAGAAAGCCAGTCCTAGGGGCTCGGGGCAGGGTTCTTCCTCCCTCCTCCTTTGTCCAATAACTGCCCAATAAAACACGCCCCCTGCCAGCCCTGGGAGCCGAGCCCAGTCTGAACAAGGTGGACACGGTGAATCCTGTTATGCCTATGATGAGAACATGCAGCGCTTTGGAAAGAGCAACGCGGAGGGAGGCACAATGCTAGTCACCAGACCAGGTGAGCGTGTGGCAGAAGGCAGCCGTGCAATTGGAAATATTCTCCAAAGACGAAGGTTTACACCATTATGTACAAGAGAAATAGAGATGCCACGAAGAAGCAAATTGCTCATCAGAGAAATGTTCCTTCTTGCTCCGATTTCGACCTTCCTCCCCCCCTGAAGGGGCAGCCAGGGCTCAAAGGTCTTGCTTAACAGAGTCACCCAAAGTCAGGTTTCAAGATGGGACTAGGATGTCAAGGTGGTAAGGGACACCAGG
Organism: Indri indri; assembly: GCA_004363605.1. Taxonomy (NCBI): domain Eukaryota; kingdom Metazoa; phylum Chordata; class Mammalia; order Primates; family Indriidae; genus Indri; species Indri indri. The sequence goes on from RJWJ010017172.1 coordinate 2,950, forward strand.
GACATGAGAATAGAAGACCCCTTTTCCTGTGCACCTTGGCCTTCCTGTTGGGGCCATGTGTGGGGGCCCACTGGCACCCAGCGCAGTGGAAGTGGATGCAATCAGTGTCCCCCTGGCCTGACATACCATGGCCATATGTGTCTCTAGAGCACGCTCCCATTACAGAGTACTTTCATTGTCTGCACAAGCCTGCTGCCCAATGGTAGGGCGCAAGCTTAGGGAAGCTAAGCACACAGTCAGCTGACAGAACAGAAAAGACTAGAGTAATAGGAGCTAAATTTACCAAGGGTCTATTCTGTTCCAGACACTTGACAGTGCTATATCTACTTAGTTTTCTCATCTGTAAAGCGTGGCTAGTAATGGTTCCTCCTTCCTGGGTGTTATGAGGATTAAATAAAATAATGCAGGAGAAATGTTAAGCATGGTGAGCAGTGCATGGGAGGTCTTCAGTTTAAGTGTTAGATGACCCCTACAGTATTCCTGCAGGGGTCTATTATACTCTCCATTTTACAGATAAGGAGACTCTCCATTTTTACAGATTTTACACAGGGAGAGGAGAACAACTCACTCAGAGTCAACCAGCGTGTTAAATGGCCCGTCAGGCCTCAAATGCAGATCTGCTCTCTTTTCACTCAAGAACATGATTTTCAAGAACCCCTGTGGCCTGTTTCCAAGTTCTGTGCACTTTCCTTGACCCATTCACCCCGACGGGAGACAGTCCCCTACAGAAAGTGTTGTGACCTGATGTGAACAGCAATCACAAAGTCATCCAGCTCAGAAAAAATACAATAACTTGCCACCTTCCAAACAAAATTTCAAGCACTAGGTTTCAAGAAGACTTCATGATATTAACAAAGACACTCTCATAAAAGTCCCCAGAGCCGCAAAGCAATTTTGAAACATAGCTGAGTGTTTGAGGCCAATAATTAACATGAGAGTCAAAAGGATGTTCTCATCAATAGTCTCACAATTTCAAAAATCTCTTTCTTTATTCTAATTTCCATCTCAGTTCCTTTTTTTGTAAAAGGTTAAGTGGACACAAAGAAAAACGATAATTGGAAAAAAACTTCCTTATTTCTATAGTTTCCTGCATGTACTAGGCATTCCTCAATGCTTGTAAGATGTATGAATTAATTGATTATGAATGAATCTATTCTCTTCCAGGGAATGTCCACTAATGCTTTGCTGAAAAGCCCACTGCTGCCTTACATTTTTGATGCACCCAATGCAGGGAATGCAGCCCGGAGGCTCACAGGGTGTGCGCGCTCTGTCAGAGCTCACATCTGCTTTGCAAACATTCAACTCGAGCCTGAGCAGGAGGTTCCCACGCTTATGCCAAAATCAACGGCATATGCAGGGAGTGCACCCTCCTTTGGGTGCTGTGTGTATTATGTGCTGTTTGCTGGCGACTTGCCAATTCTGATCCCATTTCCAGTCACTGGCGGATTCTTCAAAAGAATATGTGAACAAAATCGATAGGCTTACACCTCTGAGACATGGTACGTGTTTTGCTGGGAGCTTGGTTACTGAGAGTTCTCAGGTGCAAAGAGAACTGGACTTGCCAGAACGCCTGAGTTGGAGTCTCGACTCTGTGGTCCTCAACAGGGTACGCTTCTGCTTCTTCCTCATCTACAAAAGTGACAACGGCAATACCTATTTAACAGAATCTGTGTGCACAGAAAATGTTTGTGCAAGCACTTTGCAAATAACGAGGAGGTAAGCTGACCGAGCTCAAAGGATGATTAGCACCAGCAGGGAGGCAGGAGAAACAGCTCACTGTGTGCCATTGCTTGTCCTTGGCTTAGAAAATAAATCGCTCATGATATGTTCTAAACAGCAGGTAACTTCAGATTGCTTTTATACACCCCACTCCTGGATACATTAAGCTAGAGTTGCGCAAAAGTTAGCCATTCACGTGCCTGCCACCTTTGCAATTTTTGCCATAGATAGCTAAATCTCACTTGTGTTATAATTTGCCTACTATTTCCCCTTGCATCAAATTTAGCTTTGTGTACATTTTCATATTGTTTTAATCAATAAGTCATAGGTTTGACATGCTGGTAACATGTGCTTCCAATCTGCATACCACATGTGGGAAGCACTGTATTAAGCCAAAGATCGTTTTATTGCCTATTCCAGACAGGAGTAGTCTTTTCCCCAGAAAAGGGAGCCCACCAGTGCCTCGTGTGCACAAGGAATGACTGGATGTCTCCAAAGCAGAGCAAAAGTGCAGTCCTAACATATTTAGAGGCAACCCCGAACTACACTCCATTATCTAAACACATATAATAAGAATTATTTACATTCCTATAGCATCTTACAATTTTAACAACACATTCACATTCATTACGCAATTTGGTCCTGACCACAAACCTGGCAGCAGGTGAGATGGATGATACCATCCTTTTACATAAAGGGCTCAGAGATGTTAGAGAATTTGTACAAGATCACGTTAGAAATAAGGGGCACCATCCCGAAACCCTCTAAGTCTTTAGCTCAGTTCAGCTTATTTCACTGCACTTTCCTCAGGGGGAATCATATTTTTAAAAAGACTGATGTGCCTTCTTTAGGTAACACTCTCTCACACCATCTTTTTACTCATTCATTCTTCTGCCTACCCATCTATTTACCCTTCCGTCTACCCATCCATCCATCCAACCATCCACTCATCCACCCATCTACCTACTTACCCATTCTTTCACCTTCCCTTCCATATGTGGATCCACATCCATCCATTTATCTTCCTATCCATCCATTTATTTATTCATCTTCCTATCCATCCATCCATTGACCCATCCATCCGTCCATCCACCCATTCAACATTTGAGGTCCTTCTTCATGCTTGTTACTTTATGCAGTGCTGGAACTAACTACCAGTTTTTACTCTTATAAAAAGTAAAGTTTTCATTAAACAGGGATAGCAATAAGAGTAATATCTGCGGTTTCTTCTCATTTACCGTAGATTTTCCCTGATGATAATGAAACAAAGAAATATGTTCTAATTCTTCCTGTCAAATGAAATAAAGTACTTGGGAGGCTGACAACAAAAGGATCAGGAAAAGACCTAGTTAATACAAGTTCTTTCCTTCCTAAGTATATTAGGAGTACAATAATTATGGTTATGTTGTTGGATCACTTGAGATGAAAAGGGCACACTTCCAATTAATTCATGTGAGTAACAAGTTCAAATAATTAGAAATATATTCCTAATGGAGTCTTGGAACTTTTAGGAAGAGCTAATTTAACCATCTAGGTGTTTTCTTGGGCTGCCATTCAGAGCTGAGATTCACTTATTATCATGATTGCACTCTGTTTTGGGCTGTGAACCAACATCAATGATGCAGGTGCCCTAACATATTGAGACCCTGTAAAGTGATGTGCTTCCAAGTAGGTAAGAACAAAACTTCAAAAATCAGACAAAACAGAGTGAAGCAAAATATGAATCAATTATCAACTCGATATATCAAAGAGAAGGAAAAATCCTAAACATGCCAAAGGAAAAAAAAACATTTGAAATTTCCAAATAAAAAATAAAATGAAACTTTAACAGTTCTGTCAAAAATTGTAAAAAATTTGCCCAAACAGGCTATATGTTTTATGAAATCACTTTCACCAAGTTTCTCAATCACCAATGACTTCTTTATCAATGAACGCAATAGAGCCGTGGTTCTCAAACTTTATCATGCATTAGAATTATCTGGAAAGCCTGTTAAAACACAGATTGCTGGGTTCTATCCTGAGAGTTTCAGTTTCAGCAGGTTTGGGGTGGAGCCCAAGAATCTGCACTTCTAACAAGTTCCTGGGTCTGCTGCTGCTGGTCTGGGGACCCCACTTGGAGAAGCATCACAATAGACCATCTCTAGGCCTCATCCTCCTTCGCTTCTCAGCTGTGTATGTTGTTCGCTCCCCTCTGTTCCTTCTTAGTCTCCTGGTGTTCCTTGGGATTTTATCCTGGGCTGTGGCTCCTTCACTGACATCTTACTGAGCCATCTAATTGGCTTCTGTCACTACTTATGCCTGGTGTCCCCAGGCTACAGCTCCCACCCATGAGCTTCCCAAGAGCAGGGTTTTCCTCGTCCTGGTCATGACTGCATCCCAAATGACAGAGCACACCTGGCATATGGAACGTGCTCACTCAGTATTGGTGACAACTTCCTACCTGAATGCTTCGCACACTGACCCGCAACCGAAACTAAATATATCCAGAAAGAAACATATCAAAGGAGGATGTTATACAAGTTAACTTCTCTCCCCATATTCCCCACGGTACCATCCTCCATCCATTTTGTAAGACCAATGAAACCTAAGGGTCATCCTTGAATCCTCACCCACCAAACACCAAGTTGTGTTAATTTTACCTTCTAGTTGTCTTTCAAGTTCATTCCTTTCTCCCCATCCCCACTGCAACGGCTGAGTCTGGCCACTGTGTCTCACCCGAATGCTCCATGGGCCTCCCACCCCTTCCTATAGTCCCCTCACCACCTAGCAGCCAGCGCATCCTCAGGGCTGGGCCACCACGCCCACCAGACAGCCTGGCCAGGCACGCCTTGCCCTGGGAGCCAAGCGCAACCCTGGGCACAGTCTGAGTCCTTCCGAAAGGGTCCCCACGGCCTCTCCAGCCATGTTTCCCACTCTTCCCCCCAGCCCTATATACTAATCATCTTCGACTTTGTTTTGTTCTTCCAACAGTCCACACTCTTATTTCTCAGCCATGACTTGAGATGTTCCTTCCACCCGGAATACACTTTCCTTTTCCTCCTGCCACATGTTTTAGCTGGGTAACTCTACTCGTTTTTCAGTTTCCAGCCTAAAAATTCACATCCTCCAAGAAGCCTTCCCTTTCCCCTCCAAACAACACAAAACAGAGTTAGAGCGAGCCTCCCCAGGCTCCTCTAACCTCTGTCTGCGCACAGGGGATGGCCCTGCTTGTTTACTTCCTTGTCTCATGAACCTCTGGGCCCAGTCTCATGTCTACACAGCGCTGGGCCTGGGCCTCCCCACCCCCGCTGGCTCGGTCACAAATGCTGAAGGAACATGCCAACCAGATTTAATGGGATGAAATTTAAAAGAATTTATTTAGAAATTATTTTAAAAGAAATTATTTTTCTGTGTTGATAGAAGTCAAGTCGTGGTTATGTCTGAGTGGATACTGACTGGGAAGGGTGCGAGGGAACACTCTGGAACTGTGGAAATATTCTGTACCTTGTTGTGGGTGGCGGTGTATACGGGTAAAAATTCATCAAGTTGTACACTGAAGGGTTGTACATTTTATGTACATAAATGATATCTCAATAAAACAAATGAATTATTTTTAAATAAGAGTATAATTCACATGGGGATATAAAAATGTATATGAGCCAAAACAATTCGTGTTGGGATATAACAACAGAACTCAATAACAACCTGCTATGGTCTGAATGTTTGTGCCCCTCCAAAATTCATATGTTGAAACCTATTCGCCAATGCAATAGTATTAAGTGGTGGAGCCCTGAGGAGGGGATTAGCTCATGGTGGCTCACCGTCATGAATGGGATTACTGTTCTTACAAGAGAGGTGTGAGGGATGTTGTTTGCCCCTTGCCCCACGTGAGGGCACAAAGAAGGCACCACCTATGAAGCAGAGAGCGAACCCTCATGAGACCGAATCTTCTGGTGCCTTGATCCTGGACTGCCTAGATGCTAGAACTGTGAGCAATACATTTCTCTTGTTTACAATCACCCAATCTAAGGTATTTGGTTATAGTAGACCATATAGACTTAGACATAACCAAAGGCATAAAATGTCCTTAAGATGCTAATTATTTCCCAGGGATCCAGAATTAAAAGCATAGCGAAGTACTTCTTTAAGTCTTTGTTCTAAAAACGTGATTGTTTTAGACTGACCATGTCTTACTTAAATCTGAGGCCCTCAAACATTTTCAGGGGAAGAAATGATTTCAAAGTCATTCTCCACAGAATTACATGTACTATTTTAAAAACCTCATTTCACAAATTAGAGAGGTTTGAGTTAATGATGGGCAATTATACTTCAGCATTTGAGAAATCTTAAACTATGGTAATGACAACTCCTGCTCAGCTAGGTTCACATTATTTTTAATATTATCACTTTTCCTTCTCACATTGTAGAAAGAGGATACAGAGCAAACCACACCATGTGGGGACTCCATGGCACTATTAAAAAGCAGCCCTGCTGTATAACTTTTTGGGAAGAATATTTCCCAAATATGTCAAGAAATGCAGGATTGTCTAGTTGTCTTCTTAGACTAGAACACAAAATATGAAAAGTTCAAGATTCATTTTCTAATCAATAGGGGAAAAAGTGGTGGGGTTAGGAGCTTGTTTTCTGTAAGTTTTACTTCTCATAAGAAGGTCCCAGGGCCCTCCCATGCTGGGCTTCCTAACAGTCTTGAGGGCCTTGCTGCTGTGTGCTGCTTGTCCCGTCTGGTCAGCAGTCCCTTGGGCCTGGTAAAAGCCAGTTTTAAAACACAGCAATTAAAACATTCTTCAGGCAGGGTGGAAAACACCCAGGAGTTCTACACAGCCACTCGGCACTGAAAGGGCGCTTTCCATTGCCTTCAGCTCACTTGGGAGATTTTCTTAGGAAAGTACCTGTTTTACTGCTATTCTTGGTATTATTTTGGCCAAAGTTTCACTTTCCTTATGTTTCTATTTACTAACTGGCATTCTGATACTCAAAAATCGAAGGAGTGAAAGTTTTAAAACTCCCTAATTATCTAATTTAGTGACGGTATTACTTTATCATCATCATCACTACCAAGTGAGAGGATATATATAGAGTGTGTGTGTGTGTGTGTGTGTGTGTGTGTGTTTGTGTGTGTATCTCCCTTCCAGTACCAGGATTAGAAAAACTGAAAGCAACCTAGCCATCTCAGTCGACTATTGAGGCATGAGGTGTTACTGTGCCCCTTTTCATGATGGGAACACTGAGGCCGCTAAGTGCAAACGGGAAGATAAATATCCCACAGCAGATGTACGTATTCCTAATTTGGCACACTCTGTCCGTTTTTCAAAGTATTACCCGGTGAAGAGGAAATGATCTGATAAAGTTGGCATTGCACAGGGAAATGAGATGGGAGGTGAGGTTGGGGGAGCTGTCGTGGGCGACGGTCAGTGATGGTGATGGTGATGGTGGTGATGGTGATGGTGGTGACGGTGGCGCTCGGCCGGCTTCTCTCCCGTTTCTCCATCACTGCCCGTCCTCTCTGCCTCCTCCGTCCCCGCGTGGCCTCTGCCCGGAGAAACAGAGCCGACAGGATTTGCACCCAAGCCGCACGTCCGCGGGCGCAAGGCTGCGGCGCCCCGCGAACCGGCACCCATCCCCTAGCCCCGCAGCCCGGCGGGCTCCGGCGCCCCTCTCTGCGCCCCGCGCGCGGCTCCGCGGTGGCCCCGCTCCGCGCTCCCTGCACCGGCGCCGCCCGAGCCCCCCGGGTGGCGCGCAGTGGGAGGATCTGGCCGGCCCCGCATCCCCTGCAGGGAGCGCCCGCGACCCCGGCCCGCTCCCCGCCGAGCCCCCCGCGGCCCGGCCACCGGTCACTTACGCCTGCGCTGGGCCCGGCGCGCCCGGCGGCCCGACACAAAGGCTGCACGGCCGCGGCGCCGCCGGCTGCTCCCCAAGCCGCAGCTGCTGGGGACCAGGAGGAGGAGGGAGGAGGGGGAGGACGAAGACGAGGGAGAGGAGGAGGAGGAGACGGGGCAGGGGGAGGTGGCGAGGGGAGCGGGGGAGGGGCCGCCGCGGCGCCGGCCACGGCCACCGCCACCGCCACCGGCTGCAGCGGCCCAAACCCCAGCCCTCCTCCCCAGCCGGGCGCCCTCCTGGGCGCAGCCCTCCGCCCGTAGACCTCCCCGAGAGGCGGGGGTACCGCCCCCGGGGGCGGGGTGAGAGGAAGAGGAAGGGAAGAAGGAAGGGAGGGGGGTGTGTGTTCTTAATCGTGATGCTCTCTACGCGCCCCCGCGTCCGCTCCAATCTTAGGAAAGTGCTAGACTCGGCGCCTCACCTGGCCACCTCTGGGAGGCACTCTCACCTACCTCCTTCCCATCCGCTCGCACACCTCTCCTCCGCAGCGTCCGACCATTTTATGGGCCGCAAAACTGAGACCTGGAAGGCGAAGAGCTCGGAGACGCAGGGCTGGCGAGAGGCAGGCGGACGGGAGCATGGCGGGGGCTGAGCCTCTTCCTGCCCTGGGCACCAATGCCAATGCCCGGCACCCTGGGGTTGCGTCCAGCTGGGGGAGCCGGGAGAGCTTGTGCGGTCCTTCCCCAGGCCTGCGGGGAGTCTGGCAGGCTTCCCTTTCTGGGAGAAGTAACGCTTCTGTTTGGCTCAGTCATTTGCATCTTGGTATTTGGAGTAGCTTTGATTTATTTTTATTTAAAAACCTTTTTATTATGAAATTAAAAATATCAAAAGTAGAGAAGAGTATAATGAACCCATAAGTGCTCAGTTCCAGCTTCAAAAATCGTCAACATTTTCCGTTTTTTCATCTTTCTCTCCCCAAAGAGACTAAGGACTTTTTAAAAGCATAATCACAATGTCATTATTCCATGTTACAAAACTAAGAATAATTCTTAATATCATCTGATTATAATTTATTAACAGCTGACAGTTACTCATTGCACAGGTATAATTTGCCAGGTCTGTGTTTAGCGTTTTACCTGTGCTGCCCAGCTTTGGTGGGCCAAAGCTGTGGGTTGACAAGGGTTCTGCAAAATTGTTGCTGGCCTGCAGTCACTGAGGGACTGCTAACTAGGGAACACTGATCCCCCAAGGGCCAAACACTGGTTACCCTGTCCTAGCCCTCTGGAAAATTTTGATTGAAGCCCATCCTTCCAGAAAAACGCGCACAGAAGTTTAATTTAAATTCCAAGGATTTCAATTCAATTCTCACAAGCTTCTGAACCCAAGTGCAGGTTACAAATTACATAGTCGGGTTGGGGTGTTCATTGCAGCCCTCCGGGAGTCTCCTGGGTGGGATCCTGAGGGTTCTGCTGGGACTGACCCCTACTAGGAGAGCAGCGCTCCCCACTGTTTTGCCTGGAGTCCTGGAGCCTGAGCACAGGAAGAGAAAGAGGTTAGAGGTTAGAAGCATTATTCTGTATTTAAGTCCTGTGCAGGCACAGGGTGGAAGTGGGTTCTCGGCTGTACCTTAGAAGGGCATCTTCCTAGGACAGAAAGACTCAGGCAGGCTGTGCCAACAGCACCTAGACACTTTGCTTATCTAAACTGCCCCAATTGCAGAGCCAAGGTGTGGCTGTCGGTGAGTGGCTTTGAGAGCAGTGTTAAGAGGTGGCAGGACAGGCCCTGGACTCAGACTGCCTGCCTTTCAGTCCTAACTTTCTAGCTGTGTGACCTTGGGTGAGTTACTTAGTGTCTCTGTGCCTCAACTTCCTCATCAGGAAAAAATGGGGTCACAGGTAGAACCTGTCTATTAGGGCTGCCAGGGGACATTATGCATGTGCAGTGTCTGGCACAGAGAGGCTGGCAAGGTGCTTGGGGCACTCACCCACTTATGCCACACCACAGTGATTTAAACTCGGAGGGATCGCCGCTCTAAAGGATTCACAGCCTTACTTTAAGCCGGCAGCAAGGGCACACGCCTGCTCTCTGTTGCAGTAGAAGCAGACCGTGCAAAAGGAAAAAATGGCTCTTTTCTCTTTGCCAGCGTCCTGGGAAAGTGGGTGCACAGGCTTACTGACAGGCCTCTGTGGAATTCCTAAATACTGTGAGTTCCTTACTGACATGGCTCCAGGAAATGATCTCTGAAATGCTCGAGGAAGTGTTCATTCTCTGTCCACCCACCCTGGTCAAACTGATCTCAGAGAATGGAACGTTCCCTCTCCTGCTTTCCCAAGCCTTACCTCTATGAAGCTGTTCCTGACAACCTCAGGCAAAGGGACGTCTCTCCAGGGTGGGTCCTGCCCCATGTTAGTGATTAGAGCTGTGGGTTGCTGTGTGCGTTTTATTGTTTTGGTTTTTTTTTTTTTTTTGAGGCAGAGTCTCACTCTCTTGCCTGGGGCGAGTGCCGTGGCATCAGCCTAGCTCACAGCAACCTCAAACTCCTGGGCTCAAGCAATCCTCCTGTCTCAGCCTCCCGAGTAGCTGGGACTACAGGCATGTGCCACCATGCCCGGCTAATTTTTTCTATATATATTTTTAGCCGTCCAATTAATTTCTTTCTATTTTTGGTAGAGACGGGGTCTCACTCTTGCTCAGGCTGGTCTCGAACTCCTAAGCTCAGAACGATCCACCCGCCTCGGCCTCCCAGTGTGTGCGTTTTATTGGCCCGTCTAGACTGTAAAGGTACAAAGAGCTGGAATTATCAACTGTCTTGGCATTCCCCATAGCATCCTGGCCAGGGCCCTGCCTGGCACTGTGCGAGCAGTCTTCATAAAGCATATACACGGATAACAGACCGTGCTCCCACGGGGCTTCAGCCAGGCCAGGATTTCCACTTGCTGTAGGCAGCCCAGCACCTAGCACAGGTGACTCAAACCTGCTCACCTGCCAGCCCTTCCCTGGGGAGGGACAGGGCTTGCCTCTGGGCTGGGGCACCCGGGTGCCCTGAGGATGACACTCTGAGTCTGAGTCTTCGTCTCCTGGTTGCTCTATATTCTCATCCCTGAAATGGGCAGCACGGTTACCAGCCCTGGTGTGGTTCTGGATTTCAGTGACCTTGCTCTGATCTTTTTCTTCTCTCCATACCTTCTCCTTTCCCTCGTACCTTTCTTTTTTTATTTTCATTTATTTATGTATTTGGAGACAGGGTCTTGCTCTGTCACCCAGATTGCAGTGCATGGTGTCATCATAGCTCACTGCAACCTCAAACTCCTGGGCTCAAGCGACCCTCCTGCCTCAGCCTCCCAAAGTGCTAGGACTACAGGTATGCGCCACTGCACCAGGCTCCCTTGTGCCTTCCAACCACTTTCCCCTTCCCTTGATTTCAAAGTCTCTTTTCCTTTCTAATCTCATAATATGGATTATACTATGATTTAAAAAGACCTTTTGAGGTACTATGCCTGTATCAGTTAGGAATGCTGTTGGTGAATAAAATCAAGTCCAAGGCTTTTGTAGAATGAGATGAACAAATGAAATATAGTGTCTGGTTCTACTCATGGGAGAACCGTCAAATTGTAGGCCTTCTTACAGAATGGACTATTTTAGGGATACGCAGACCTTATTATTCTTCTTGTGAATAATTTTACCAAAGAGCCCAAGTAATGTGTTAAGATGAAACATAACGAGGAACATCATTAGCATCCGTTTGTTCTTTGTGGACAATCTGACACTCTGCCAGCTCTAAGAGAGAACTCCATAAACTATTAAAATGACAAAGAACTTTAGTCTTGTTGAAGAAATAGAGTTTGGTTTAGCTAAGTGGAAGACTGTACAAATGTGGAAAGGATAGCTTGCGGTGACAAATGGAGTCGACAGCTATAAAGATCAACTTACAGAAGATTAATAGAAGGGGAACTTTATAATATCTGGGCTTCCAGCTGTTGAGGAATGCTACAGTTATTGACATTGAAGATAAGCTTAGATAAAAGACATTTAGTCCAAATGGAGAGAAAATATTTTAAAATAAGCCTAATGCTAGCAACTAAATTAAGGCAGTAAATATATCTGTGGTTCCAGCCCATTTACTGTTATAGAGACTACAGATCATTCTAATGAACAGCAGATTATTAACCACAACGTGCCTGTGCATCACAAGGAATTTGAGCCACTCACTCTTCACATCAAAGGAAATCCAGCTGTCTTGACAACAAGGAAGATTTCAAAACTAGTTGGAAACTAAAAAAATAGAGAATGTCATATGGGGTGGTTTTAAAACATCCAGAGGTGGGGTCTGTGGGATCTCTGTTCCCTCCCCTTGATCTGGATGGGCTTGCCCATCTATTGAGAATGGTGGAGGAGTTGATCTGTGATTTTCTGGGGCTAGATCATAAAATGCATGCAGCCTCCGTCTGGCTCACTTGGAAGACTTGCTCTCCAATGTTCCCTCTTAGGAGACACCCACTCAGAACCCAGCCTGGAGGAGGCCCAAGCCACATGGAGAGGTCACAGAGAGGTTCTCACTTCAGCAGCCCAGCCTCTGAGGCATCTCAGCGCAGGCAGATGTATGAATGAAGATGCCTCCCAATGATGCCAACATCTGGTCTTCAAGTCACCTCCAGCTGTTTGAGCCTTTCCAGCTGAAACCCTAGGCACTGCAGAGAAGACCAGTCATCCCCTTGCACCCTGTCCAAATTCCTGACCCAAAGAGTCTGTGAGCATAACAAAGTGGTTGTTTAATGCAATTAAGTTTGGGTAATACAGCAAAGGAAAACAGGAATACCAAACAATAAGCAAGCATATGCCAGATGGGATGATGAAACAGAGTTTGCCTTCGAAAGTTTCAGATCTCAGCAGGGATCAGTGGGCAATAAGCTGATGGGGTCACATCGCACTTCAGGCTCCACTCTGCCTTTCCTGCCTGCATGGCCTAGGGAAGGTGATGGTCCTTGTGCCCAGTGTCCCCGTCTATAAAATAAGCATAACAACACCTCCTGCACAGGAGAGGTGTGAAGAGTGGATACACCTGGAGCACTTAGTACATGGTGAGCCTTCCACACGTGCCAGTCAGTGTTAGTGTCACCTTGCACCAGGCATGCTTATTCTGCGGCACAATGTGGGAAGAAGGGCTCCTGTACCCAGGCTGTATCACTAGGTGATTGATTTGTGTTTCAAGAAAAGTAGATTTATGTAATGGATTTGATTAACAGGCCAATGGCTTGGCCCATGAGTTCACAACAGTTTTCCTTCAATCAGAGTTTGACAATCTTTTTTGGACTGTCTCCTGCCGTAAGACACACATTTCACATGGTGACCCATGGACGCAAGCATCCACCTATATAAAACCATATTAAAATTTTCATGAAACAACACTTCCCCTTACTATGTGCAATGTACACTGATATTTCCTATTCTGTTTTATTGCATTTTTGAAATCCACTAAGCTGATTTCACAACCTGTGAATGGGTTAAAATCTGCTGTCTGAAAATCCATGCAATAAATAATAATTTTTATGTGGTTTATGTGATGGTTAATTTTACATATCAACTTGATTGGGCTAAGGGATACCCAGATAGCTGGTAAAACATTGTTTCTGGGTGTGTCTGTGAGGGCGTTTCTGGAAAAGATGAGCATTTGAATCAGTAGACTGAATAAAGATCATCCGACTTCACCAACATGGGCAGGCACCATCCAATCCACTGGGACCTGAATAGAACAAAATGGGGTTGGAAGGGCAGTTTTGTTATTTCTTCTTAAACTGGAACATCCATCGTCTCCTGCCCTTGGACATCAAAACTCCTCATTCTCAGGCCTTCAGGTTTGGACTGGAACCAAACCACCAGCTTCCCTGGGCCTCCAGCTTGCAGATGGCAGATCAAGGGACTTCTCAGCCAATACCTTATTACCAATCTCTTCCTGTCTCTCTCTATATACCCTATTGGTTCTGTTTCTCTGTAGAACCCTGATTTACACAGATTCCTTGACCTAAACGTTTAGTTGCTTTTGCCTTTATTCATCTAACTCTTCTCCACTTTCTGTAAGTCTCTCCCTTCCATGACCCCCAGGCTACTGCCTCTCCAGCATGGTTACCACTTCTGACTTCTGGCAGAGCCCCAGGTCTGTCCTGCATGGTGATGCTGGATCTCCGTGTTTGATGTCATGGTTGCTGTTTCAGAAGCATTTCTACCATCTCCGGAGGCCCTGGCACCATGCCCAGCACACAGTAGGTGTGAGACAGGTTCTTCTGAGTTGATGTTGGAACAGGAGTCCCAACCTATATTTTTCTGCTCATGTTATATGTGTGCTAGGCAATTAGTTGTTGTCAGATGGTGTATAATTTGATGTTATTATTGATGATGATGCAGTTTAAGTGCCAGGGAGGAGAGATTTGGCTAGCATCCCTTCTTCTGGTGTCTCAAGCAAACATACACACAGCTCTCACTCCTCACCTCTGTCATAATGCTTATCTTTCTTGAAAGCTGCTTTCACTTTGTAACAATAAGACGTTTAAAATCAAAATCCAGAAAACGCCTTGCAATTAAAATGCTGCACTGCGTGTTACTACGTGCCAGCTACGTTACTGCCCATTATGAGTAATGACCCCGGGACACATTTCATTACTACAGCCATTAACCATCACACCATCCCGCTCACATGAAACAAGCCACGCATCCGCTAAGGTGACTCAGTGGACAGTTTTTTTTTTCCTGTCTTTTTTTATGCTACAGAAAATGGAAATTTTATGGAAATGTAAATTAGAGCTGCAGCTGATCTTTTGGGGTATCATTATTTGGCTTGCGGTTCAAAACATTTTTGTCTACTCTTGGGGCTGCTGTATCAACAAGAGTGTATTTGCATGGGGTGCCCGTCTTAATCCCATGGCCTCAGATGAAGGGGGTTGCCTTCTCTTCAAGGGTAACAATGTGATGGGTAGAGAGTGGGTTTTGGTGTCACACAGACTAGGGTGTTGAATCACAGCTCTGTCATTTATTAGCTGAGCAACTGGGAGAAAGTTCCTTTAGTTCTTTGAGCCTCAGTTCCCTCATCTGTAAGATGGGGATAATAATATGCCCCTCTCTCATGGAGGCATTGGAGAAGAGCTTACGAAACGCAAAGTGGTCAGAAGCCATTCCTTGTTCATATGAGTGACACGTGTCTTGGACCACAGCATTGTGTCTTCCTGACTAAAATTGAAGAGGGCAGGACTGATGGCTGAGCAAAAAGCAGCCCCTGTGACCAGTGATTTTGCTGTGGCCTAATTAGAAAGTCACTGGTGATGAAGGGGCCCAACTAATTAATTAAAAGAATATCCTTATTCAAATAAATGATCACCGTAAGAACCCAGGTAGTGGGTCTGGCAGACAAAACCATGGCCACCAAAGACGTCCATGTCCTAATCCCTGGAACCTGGTATATTGCATTACATGGTGAAAGGCGCTTTGCAGATGTCATCAAGGATCCTGAGATGAGAAGAGCCAAAGCCCCTTTTGCTATGTAATAGACCATAGTCACAGGTTCCAGGTGGGCATGATGGAATCACAGGGGTCCTTACAAGAGGGCGATGGGAGGGTCAGAGGAGAAGTAACAACAGAAGCAGAGGCCATAGGGATGCACTTGCTGGACAGGCCACAGGCTGAGGAACACAGGTGGCCTCTAGAAGCTGGACAGGGCAAGGAACAGATTTTCCCCACAAGGAACCAGTCCTGCTGACACCCGGGTTTAGCCTGTAAAACTCCCTTGCAGACTTTTGATCACCAAACTGTACATAATAAATTTGTGTTGTTTTAAGCCACTGAGTTTGTGGTAGTTTGTTACAGCAGCCATAGAAAAGGAATCTCCGAATGGAGAAAAGGGGTTCTCATGGAGGAGGAATACCCAGGTTTGGCGGGGCTTAGGGAATGCCGCCATCATCTAGTTTTTGATTTGGGTGGTGATGACATGGCGTCCAATTTATAATGACCTGCTCAATGGCAGATCTATGCTATATGCTCTTTTCTTCATGTAAGTTATATTTCACAATTTGAAAAATAGTTTCAATGGCTTTTTTTATTTGGACAAATCTGGGACCTAGCAGGAAATGGATGAGACCCTCTAACTGGAATTGAGGAGAATTTAAGGGAAGAAATTTTTTTTTTCTTTTTTTTTGAGACTGAGTCTTGCTGTGTCATCCAGGCTAGAGTGCCGTGGCATCAGCCTAGCTCACTGGAACCTCAAACTCCTGGGTTCAAGTGATCCTTCCGCCTCAGTCTCCCGAGTTGCTGGGACTATAGGTGTGCACCGCCATGCCCGGCTAATTTTTTCTGTTTTTAGTAGAGACAGGGCCTCGCTCTTGCTCCGGCTGGTTTCACACTCCTGACCTCAAGCGATCCCCACTCTCCTTCTGCCTCAGCCTCCCAAAGTGCTAGGATTACAGGCATGAGCCACTGCACCTGGCCCTAAGGGAGGGAATATTTACAAAGCTGTGGCCAAGAGTTAAGGAAAAAGAGACCAGTACAGAATCCTGAGACTAGCAAGAGAGGGAAGTGGTTACTGCTGTTGGACCTGCAGAGGCCAAGGGAGGGGACAGTTACCAGCACCCGGAGGTATGGCCCCAGGGAGGACTGCCAGATGGGAGCTGTCCACGGAGAGACCCAGCTTCGGGGCTGGTGACATGCAGGGTCCTGCTGGTGCCCCATTGGCTGATCCCATCCAGAAACCAGAGTGCAAGGGACCCAGGCAATGCCACCCAGAGAACCCACCTCCACGCCACTGAGCAGGTGGAGAAGATTATAAA
Source organism: Indri indri (assembly GCA_004363605.1). Lineage (NCBI taxonomy): Eukaryota > Metazoa > Chordata > Mammalia > Primates > Indriidae > Indri > Indri indri. The sequence continues at coordinate 19,290 of RJWJ010017172.1, forward strand.
GTGGATCTGGAGGGGCTGGTACAGATACCCTGGACAATCTACCATTATTGTCCTTTGTTCAGCTAAAAAATACTCGTGGTCTCCAAAGAGCAGACATGCAAAATCTCACCAGATATTGTGTTGTCATGGGTGATGTCAGTTCAGCCACAGGCCCAAAGGAAACCTGAAATGTTAGTCCTAACAGTGCTCTTCCTGCAATGCAGCAGGGGTGATGAGAAAAATGGACCAAAGAAAACAACGAACACGAACGTACCTGCTACCGTCTCCTCTTCTGGGGCTGGTTCTGAGGCCTAATTGGTAATCACAGCTGGTTCTTACACTGTGTTCCTCTTACTCTCTGCCAGTGCCTCAGTGTGAGGTTCTCTGTTGTGTGGTGGTGAACCAGACCCACATTCTGAACAGATCTGAGTCCTTGGTGGCCTTGACTGTACTGCAGTTTCCGAGGATGAGGACTGTTGGGCCGTGGCTCCTATGAATCTCTTGGGCCACCCATGTATTCCCCCATCCCCACTGGGTAGCAGCACTCCAGTTTTCTTCTGGTAGTTAGGACTGATCACGTGCTTGGTCCAATGATGCTTTCTATGCTGTTGGTTTGGTGGCATGAGGAGCCAGTCTCAGCTTCTAATTTGATAGTATCGTGCCTGTGTTTCCTGGTAACATAGTCTTCTCCCAGGACTTGAGGACTTTCAGAATCAGTGATTCCAAGATCACAGGATGAAAAGCAAAAGTTCTTCCAATGGTTAAGGTGTACTACACTCAGAGACACTGCCACCTCCACCTTTTGATTCCTAGAGCCACATGCCTGGCTCCCGGGGGGGTGACACCAAATATTGGCCACTGGTTTGAGGCAATTGACGAATCTTGTCAGGGAGCCTTCAGCAACTTTGAGGGTGCTGCCTCCCACCTGCTACCGTAACTGGGCTGTCAGCAGACCATTCGATTGGTGCTGCTTCTGGGTGGTGGTGGGAGTTGGAGTAAGACTAGCACATTTCATGAACATGCATCATCGTAAAATGTGTCTCCTGGCTGGAGTCAATGTTGTAAGGGATATTATGGCTACTAAGGAATTCTTAAAGCCCACGATCTGTGTGTCTGGCAGAGCACTGAGGACGGGGAGGCAAATCTATACCCAGATTACGAGCTTATCATTTTGAAGACAGATTGCTGCCTCCTCCGTGCTGAGAGATGCCAGTGTGATGAACCTCTCGGGAGGGAGCAAGCTGCCCACTCCACCCCCAAAGTTCCCCCAGAGAATGGTGCCATATCAGGGGCTCAACTGTATACCGGTGAAAGTACCCTCAGTCCTGCACAAATCTCATTCCTGACCCAGGGCCACTTTGAGATTGTGTAGGCTGGCAGGAAGGGAGTGACTGACAGCTATAGGACACTCATTTTGTGCACCTGAGTATTATTCGAGAGCCTGCTGCTGGTCTCTTGGGAGGATTTGCATGGGGTTTGAATTACTTCACACCCCGTGAACACTCCAAGAGCTTCATCCACATTCCTTTCTCCTGGAGCTCCTTGCCCCCACTTTTCCAATTTTGTTCCCTTATCCTGTTAAGTTACTGCTCATGAATCAGTGTAGGTCCAGATCTCTTTTTCCACATTAGTGGACATCCTGATATATGACATGAGGTTTTGCCCACTGGGAGGATTTCCCTTCAGCAATGACTTTCAGGACCATGCCTGAGTGTGAGTGTGGTGCCATCTGCCTCTACCAGCTCAGGTCCCAGTTATTCCCACTGAGACCAGGGAACCTATTCCATTGCAGTATCTCCCACCCTGACTTCAACTACAGAGGACACGATCACAGACATCTTTAGTGGTGTGGGTGCCCCATTTCTTAAAGCCTTGGTGAGGGGGTATCTTTTAGACCCTCCCAGGAGTATGCTTAAAAGGTAGATGAGCAGACTGCACATAATAGATCCATTCTAACACACCCCCTTCATTAAGCCTGTGAACTCTTCCTCTGTGGAATCCCTGGGACATTTGGGCATTTTGACCTCAGTAACTGTAAGCCATGGCTGAGCCCAGGCTTCAAGTAGCCAACCTGCCTGCTATTAATGCGCACTTACGTGTGCGAGAGGCACAAAGCAGCACGGCCTCATTCAGGGAAGGACTTGCTGCCCACCTCTGGGAACTGCAGTCAGATCCCGCCCTTTCCAGGCAACCCACATCTTGTGACAAAGTCAGGGGGGATATTTATGTCCCAGAATGGCCCAGACGTCCTGATTTGCCATGGCCCTACTCTGCTAAGGTATCCTTGTTCCAGAATTTCCACCGGATGGGCTGAGGCTTTGTCAGGCCTGCCTTGCAGTTTGATTTCTCCTCAGCCCAGTGCTCTAATCCTGCTTCCTCCTCTCTTTTTTTAGTTATTAAAATCTTGGTAAAATATATCTAACATAAAATTTGGTATTTGAACCATTTTTATACATATAATTCAGTGGCATTGAGTACATTCACAATGTTTTGCAACTATCATCACTACCTGTTTCCAAAACTTTCTCGTGATCCCAAACAGAAACTCTGTAACCATTAAGCATTAACTCCCTTTTTCCTCTCCCCCCTGCTGCTGATAACCTCTGACCTTCTTTCTGCCTCCATGATTTTACCTATTCTAGGTATATCATACAAGTGGAATCACATCATACAATATTTGTCCTTTTGTGTCTGGCTTATTTCAGTTAGCATAACGTTTTCAAAGCTCATCCGTGTTGCAGCACGCATGAGAACTTCATTCCTTATCATGGCCAGATAATATTCCTCTGTATGTACATTCCACATTTTGTCTACCCAGTTATCTACTAATGGGCATTATACCTTTTGGCTATTGCAAATAATGCTGCTATAAGCAGAGGTGTACAAGAATCTGTTTGAGTTTCTGTTTTTAATTCTTTTGGGTATAAATCTAGGAGTGGAATTGCTGGGTCATATGATGATTCTATGGTTAGCATTTTTAGAAACTGTCAATATGTTTTCCATGCCACCAGCAATGGACAAGAGTTCCAATATCTCCACTTTATTGCCAACACTTATTATATTCTGATACTTAATATTATTATAGTCATCCTAGAATGTGTGAAGTGGCATCTCA